>VXBT01002601.1:837918-895808 GCA_013400235.1 Oriolus oriolus | reverse complement strand
ACAGCTTTCGTCAAAACAATTAGATTGTTCTCCTCTGAGCCATTCATCATCTCAGATATTTTTCTAATTTTGACTTCTACCCACCAGAGATCAGAAACCTTCTAAAAAATTATCATCTAGGGATTCCTCAGCCGGAATTTGGGCTGGCCTGCATAATTCCTCCAGACAGTGCTCCTTGACTTTTTCCCACAGCCCTCACAGAATGCCTGGAATGCCAGCTCCATGCTGCAGAAATTGGGCAGAGTACTGCACGGTACTGGGTGAGAGCATCAGCAGCAGCAGCAGCTGTGGCAGCCCACTTAGGCACACGATGACTTCCAGTCAATGCTTGGCTGCTTTGCACTTTCCATCCAGGGTGCCAGAATGGGACAGTAGCTTTAGTGATCCTTCTAGCAGCAAATCCCCAACCCCGGTCATGGCTTTGCCCTCTGCTTGTTTGTGGGAAATCAAAAGAGCTGCATTCCAGCATGAGGAAAACACACTTGAAACTCCACACAGAGAAGGCTTCAGGTAATACTTTATTATCTCTTCACCTGGCTAAATCTCTATGGTTTCTTGCGATACACAAGCACAAATATATCTCTGCTCACTTTCAGTCAACACTCAACCACGTTAAAGTTTTTGTTTCTGTCTGTGGTATGCATAGGATTTCAACTGCACTAAGGAGTGATTCAAAGCTTTCAATCTCACAACAAACCTGTGAAGGAAGGAGTCATTTGTGTTCTCATTTTACAAAAGGCTGATTATGAAAGAGGGAAAATAACTTGCACAGCCACAGACATGTTCTGTGAATGAAGACCTTACACGGGGGCCTCCCAGTGTGTCAAACAGTGAAACAGCTTTTTTATTATTATTTGGTTTTCTTTACAGAAAAAAAAAAAAGAGGCCACTTTCTCTGAAAGAAACAAATTATTCGTTTCCTAGAAACACAAAACTGGTTTCTGTCAGATTCTTTCAGTGGTATGCTCTGGAAAGGGAGAGAGGGCAGTGACAAATGTGGCGGAAGATGATAAACTGCTGCATTCTCCAGAAACAGCAATTCCATTGCTGTCAGCTTGCCTGCTTGAGCCAGAAACAAAGCACACACTTTACACAGATTGAAGGGCCTCTTTATACACCCATAAGTGACATCTAAATCATTTAAAATAATGGGGGGAAGAGGAGGATGTAGAAAAGAGAGGAACCTTCAGACAAGTCCCCAGTATTGTCTTGTTCTAAGCCTACAAAACAGCAGCAATATCTTTAGTGCCCCTTTAGAACTGCAGTAAGATCACCTGTGCTTGGTGATTGACCAAACACCTCTGAAAATACTGCATTAAAATCTCCATGGAGTTAATGCAGACACAGATTTCTCAGCCCCCAAAGAGTGTAGCATTCTTACAACTTCAAGATAGATCTAACAGAACTTCAGACAGACGTTAATGAGAAATCTATCTATAATAAAATTCTACTCATGTGACAGTCTTAAGAGTTCTTGAAATCAGGATGCAATGCTCAAAATGTATCCATTTGTTGCTTTCTTCATTCATTTAAAGAGGGAGATATTCCCTGGGGGCATTCAGAAGTGGTACATGGTAGGTACATCTACACTCTGATGAAATCTCAAGTCTTCCTGCACTATTTTCCCTTCTTCCATGAGGTGTCCATGGTCTAAGACTCATGAGCAGACCAACCAACTGCAAATCAAGCTCTTCTATTCTTAGGGCAAACAAGTCATAAACATTACTCCATTAGCAGATGTGCAGATGCCTCTGTTGACTGGTTTGTCTCCATTTTTAAATACCTGCCCCAGTACAAACACTGCCTGGTTGTACATAGCAGTGATGGGTTGGTTTGTTCTCTTTGGTGCCCTGCACACCACATCCCTGGTGACACGTCCACAGCCAAGCAATAATGGATCACACCATCAATGTAAAGTTTATTGCTGGAGCAGAAGAGGGGGGAAAAAAAAGAAATAAAAAACCCTAAACCGAAAACCTCACACATACGATTTCACCAGTTCAGTCTCGCCTTTACAACTCCAGCCTTTGGCCAATACACAAACAGCTTCTTCGAGGAAGAAAAAGCTGCACTACTTCAATGAGAAGTACAATTCTGAACAGATGCAGCTAAGCCCTGACAAATCCCCGGGGTAGGCATAGTTATTTCAGTTTGAGAGCTTAGAGTGTGACTGGAAATCCGAACACTTTGAAGATGACATAAATCAAAGTAGCCTCTCCTTCAACATGGTGATTTCCTCTGCTTGCAGTCCCTGCCGCTTTGAGAGAATGGATAGAAATTAGTCTCTCAAAGCAATACACACTGTTCACCAGGATTACGAGAAGCACTTTTTCTTAAGGAGAGAAAAATGAGCTTTTTTCCTCACGTCTGCTTCTACAGCTTAAAAACTTGTTATAACGACATGGTGCTGGGTGACTGACTGTAGAACAGTGCCAGAAATTCAGCTTCCCTCCAGTTTAAATGCAGAGGGAAGCCTCAGTACCACGGCACAAGGGAAGTGTGGTGACACAGGACAAGCACTCTTGTACTCACAAGCTTGTGCCAGTGGGTTTCAGTACTTTTTTGAGAATAGGGCTACAGGCTACAGGATTCATGGTAGATTTCTGGTTCTGCACTTTCTTCCACCTCCACACCAGCATCCTCAGGGCAACCAGATGATTAGCTCTGTCTCCTTTGGGATGTCTTTAGATGTCCCACATGAAGGTAGCCAGCTCAGCTACCAGAAGTCATTTCAAGCATGTGAGCAGTGAGATACAGCTGGAGAACTGCTCAGCCTTAACAATACAAACTACCATAGCTGTGCAGCTGGTCTCCCAGAAGCAACAGTCCTGGGATCACTCTGTACCAGGGAGGAACTACAGCATTATGCCTGTTCAGCTCGCCTGAAGGATGGGAACACCTTTTGGATCTTGTTCGTGCAAACAGTTTTCCCCTGCTCTTTCCTCTACTATGAAATACCAAACACCACACAGACAATGCAATAAGAGAGGCTTGCCACATGCTCTGCACAGTCCAAACACTGATTTCCAGCCTCCAGACTGTAAGTGAAACTTGTCCACAAAACATAAGCTGATCTTCTTTTATATACTAGCATCCCCACTGGGGGTATGGTGCTCCATGTATTATCGTATTCACTTCTGATAACTTCAGAGAATAATCCCTATTTTTGCCAACAGATAGTTGCATCAAGTAGTTACACATTTTATATACACTGATAAATCTTGCAACAGACGTAGCACAAAAATAGTGTGCAAACATACATGCCATACTATCTTCAATATTCTAAACAAAGTACAGCAGGACACCTCCTCAGGTAGGAACTTTTCTGTAGAAACCAGTCCTGCTGAGGTCATGAAAAACACACATTAATAAGGTTTTGCTCTAAAGAATAAGCTGCAATGGCACACTGATAAAAATGAATCTACTGGAACAATTATTTTTAAAAACTCAGCATCTTAAAAGGAACTGCTCTAATTGGTGCCTTAATCAACATCATAACTTACAATACAACTTGTAATTAACATATGGTAAATAGCATCTGCCAATTAGACTATCATGTGCACTGTACATCTGATTCCTGTTTTCACTGGAATGCAGCTATTAGTGCTGGAGCTTGTCCAGGGTCTCTGCTTTGGCCTCTAATGCTCTTTAGATGAGCAACCCTCAGCTTTATGCAGCAGTTTAGAGGAAGACAAGATTCCTGCACATATGAATTAGGTCATAGATACGAGCCTTGAAAGGAAGTTCATTAGTCATTTTTAGAGCTCCACTACTTTAAAGTAGAAGAAAATAAATCACAGAATACATCCACTTCATCACTGCATAGTGTCATCATGGACAGCAAAGTTAAAACTGTATTAATCACACATATCCCACCACTTCTCCTTTTGTTCCCTGACCATGCTTTCCCTTTTCTTCCTTTTTCTTTGTTAAACTTCACAGACTGGGAAAAAAAAACACAGGCATTTTATTTTATTTAATTATTCAAGATCAAATCACTGCGTTTGTCAAGTGTCTTTTATGGATGGCTAAGGATTCACGCTCTCCAGGACCACCTATATTTGCTCAGCATCTGTCAGGACAGTTTTGCACAGAGCCCACAGTTTTTGCTCCTGATGAAGCTGCAATACCCAAACACAGAGTGCTCAGCAAGTCACAGAGGCGGGAGATGTGAAGCCCCTTACACTTCTTGCACATTAAAAAAGCACAAGACGGTGAGGGATTCTAAGTAACTGCGTGATCAAAGCATGAAGAAAAAAGAGAGCTAACTTAAAAGGTCCATAAGTGTTGCTTTAACTTTCTGAAATCAAAATCATTCAAAGGGGTATGTTCGAAATTTAAAAATCAAAAAACGAATGTACCACGGAAAGTCTCTGCTTTTACCTGCCTCGGTAACTCACGCTAGAGTGGCAAGACAATCTTTATCCAAAACATTCCACAACTGGTGAGGGTGACAATTCTTTGTAGGGTTCCAGAGAAAAAGCATACTGGGGAGAAAGCCACTGCCACAATTATCAGTCAAACTACAGAAAACACTTGAAGCGTTTGAAAGACATCCTTTAACCAGCAAGAGAAAGTTGTGACCTAGGACTCAAGATGAGACTTCTCTGCCTAACTCTGTCACGTGATTTTGGGGTGAGATTGGGGACAGGGGGTTACCTCAATGCTGCTTCGTCCCCTACTGCCCTTTGATTCTCATCTGATCAGATTTTAAGTCTTTGAGGCCTTGGAATGCTTTTCAACATAAACAGGGCTTAAGCCCCCCTAAGTGTGGTATAAAACTATTAATACAGAAAATAGAAAGTGTTTTGGTTTCTCCTCTCTGGGATAGAAAGAATACCAATAGAAAGTCAAAGGAAGCACGCAAAATTTTCCACACTAATCTATTGACCACATGCTGCAGAGTCAAGGCCCATTAGGAGCAGTGCAGGCCTTGCTTCAGCCTGAAAGCCAAAGCTCAGTTGTCATTTCCATCTGTGCAAAGCACACAGCAAAGGTTTATGTGCACCATTCCATCGTGTGCTCCTGCTGCTGTCAAATACAGAAAGGGAAGAAAAGGGAAACATGAACCAGTGAAGTCATTTTCCTTCTCACATACAACCTCAGGCTGAGATGATGTCAGATTGCACAAGCAAAACAAGCCTGAATGACAGCAACATTTGAGAGGAGAAAATGCAAAGGAAACCTGTGTTTATCAAAAAGTGCTGCTGCTGATTCAACAGGCAGCATCCCTACTGCAAAGTCTGTAATGAATCAAGACTCTGTGTGATACATGGCTGTCACTGCTGGGGAGCTTTGGCTTTCACAAAATGGGGAAAAATGGCCTAAAGGCCGTACTCTCTCCTACGCCAAACAAATCCTGAAGGGATTATAAGGCTGGTTACCTTTACTCTCGAGATATCCAGCTTCCTGCTGAACCAGAAAAAATCTTACTGGTCTAGTAACTGCTGTGATTTCTGAGAGCTCTCAATCATCGCTAATAAATTAGGAATCATATATGAATAAATGTAAAGAAAAAACACAGGTCCCTTCAATTCTCTTAGTGGAATAAAAATGGGAAGGGTGGACAGGGTGGGAGGAGGCATTCATGCTGGCATTATGCCGCTTGAGGTGCTGCTTCTTCCAGGGAATTTCTCCGCAGGATAGCTGTGGTTGGAGTGCATCCTTCTTGCGCCAAAGTGGACAAGACTTGGACTGGGAATATAACCCTCAGCCTTGACCTTTAGTCACTGCTGAAAGCCACACAAATTTTCACAAGAGTAGAAGCACTTGGGAGAATTAAATTCAAGCTCCCCTCACTCTGTCTCCTATCTCCTCTGTAGATTAAGATGCATGCATGCTCTACTTGGACTTATGAGATCCTGCATACCAGGATTCGCCTGGCTGTATCAAAACACAGATCTGCTGCCTTCCTCTTTCCTACTCATAACCAAGCAGGCTTTAGTGAAAACAGAGATTGGAGAGGACAAAACAATCAAGTGGAAACTGCTTCCCCCACATTTCACTCCCCTTGCTCCTGGCTTGCTGCTCTTTCACATGCCCTACTATTCAGGACAGTAGCCTCCACTTGAGGTAGGATTTGAAAAGTATGAGGGAAGAATTGACCCATTTTTTCCCTCCTTGCATATGATTTTTTAGAAAGACAGGTGAGGAAGGTACATGACACTTTAGCTGATGTATTAGTGACTCTCATCATTTCGGGGTGACCTTAGACTTGGAAAAAAATACAGCAAGCTTGAATCATATTAAAGCCCTGATTTAGCCAAGTGCTCCGAAACACATGCTTATAGTTAAGCATGTGCCTAAATGCTTTGCTTGAATTAGGACCTATGTTGGTAAAAGGGGCAATTGATTAATGGCTTCTGACAGCCACCAGAAACTAATGAGCCACAGACCTCTGCTTTTTCCTCCAAATGACTGTACTTAAACCCAAAGGAAATTTCATTATGGAAACAGAAAACACTTATAAATAAATCATACGTGTCTCCTTCGCAAATATTAATTTTTATCTGCAATTAGTGGTAAACCCAAACTTCCTTTCATACAGTAATCAGAGACAGTGCCATTTGCCCAATGAAGCTGGTTATTCTTTCAAACCCATAAATTTCTTTCTAGCACTCCATGGTTTACAGAAAGCTCTGTGAACCATGCTAAATCAACCATGAAATATGCAGGATCCAACACAGGAACCAAAAGGTTGCCTGAGACAAACTTCAGGGTGAGTCATGCCAGCACTGTACAACCCACCTAAAACCAAGAGCTCATCAATGTGACGTGCTGAAACCTGCTTCATGCTGCTTCCCACTGAGACACATCACAGGATCAAATCCCAGGGAATTCACATATTTGCTAGCTCCCACATGAGAGGTGGAAAAGCTCTGGAACAGCGAGAGGATAATTTCAATCCTCAAAGATGCAATCCAGCTATTTGCCAGGTGTTCACCAGTGTGGAGGTCTTCTGCCTGGCCATGTATTTTAGCTTTTACTTTATTCATATTTAGAGGCAGGAAAATCCTATGGCACATCTACAGGAGCCATGACATCCAAACCTAATGTCAACCTTACCTAGATCTCATTAAACAACTCATTTTGTTTTTCCCAGCACCACTGACACCACTCCCAGCAGGATGAAAGGAATCACTTATGTTAACACTGATCTAACAGATACACCTGGAAACTTCAAGACCGTAAGTTACAAAACAGGGACAGTAATATTTGAGGTCTCGTTGTTACCGCTCATACGGAATGTAAAATTCTTCTCCCTTTTTCCATTTTTGCATATGTATTTTAGTCATCTAAACCAGATTTCAAGAGTAGGTATACATTATATAATGAAAAACAACAAGAGAAATACACAATTGATGCCATACAAGACCTTAACGGGTGTTTACAGAGGCTCGAGGGCAGAGGTGGAAGCGGTTTTCATGCAACATGGTAACTGTGAGCAGTTAATTTCCTTCATTCACACCCTCTTTCTCAAAGACCACCAGTTCACCTGTAATTTTCAGGATAACCAAGGTAGTTTGAATTCATAACCGGCTGACCAGTTACGCCCGGACTGAGATTTCACACCCGCTAGGTTTGTGCACAAACCTCCCACCAAAGCCTGCAGATCTGAACTCCTGTGCCCACATTTTTGCCCTGTTAGCTCACAGTGTTGACACCTGCATCACACCTTTGTACCAGCTCTGTGATGGCTTTGCAAGCAAAGGCAATGCCCAATCCACCAGAAACCCTGCCAGCAGGAAGTGAAGCTGGCAGCTGGCTTGCTAGCACCAGGAACCAGCAGTGAGGATTTGGATCACAGATGCATCACACTATCTTATCTATTACTGTAAGCCCTCATGGACAATTTTTCACTGAACCATGACCTAGTGATGAAACAGACACTTCAGTTGCCATAGTTTCATTTAAATGTTTCTTGATGAACTCTTAAAGGCAGCTCTGAGGAAAGAAAAGTGAGATCACTAACATTCCTGAGCCTTGGGGAAATGACCAAACCCAATTTTATTTTTTTTTATCCAGAAAAAAATGCTTCAGTTCCCTAGGTTTGCATCAGATCTCTATCGATCAGACAGATTCTAACAATGCCCCAGAGGAAAGGGTGGGGAGGCAAAAGGAAAACACTTGATTTTTTTCACAAATCTACAAAAATAAGATATTACATTACTAAGCAAATGCTCAGTGTTTACACTCCCGTTTCACTGTGAAGAGGAAAACAAATATCTACCTTTGCACAAGTGACTTATCAATATGTTTACTGTAATTCAGATCCTGGCTCAAAACACACTTGAAAGTCTATTTCATATTTCCATGGATTTCAATTACCGTTTTGTAAACACACAAACAGAATTTTATAAACAATACCTAGCATCCAGCTAAGGTCTACATACTCACCACAGTACCATGCACAAAATATTCCCAGGTTCAGACAGGAAACATTCAGCAGTTTCAAAAGGAAGACAAGGTGGTGAGCTTAAAAATGTATGTCCTCATCCATGCAGTGCATGGGAAAGTTTGAAACAGCAGGTATTTCCTTTTCCTAGCACTGTGAAAATCTGCAGCGTATCAGTTATCACCCTAAGCTTGGATATTTCTGATGGTGAGTGCTGTGGCTGGGTACTCACCAACACAATAAAGCTCACCCCTTTGATGCCTTATCCTGGTCTTAAGAGAGCTGAACACAGTTAAGAGGGAAAAGGGTTTTACCTCGGTATTTATTGAAGGACCCTCAGGGGCACCGAAATGCACATCGAAATGCACCCCGAAATGCCCCCCGGAGAAATGGCCCCCCACGATGTGATGTGTGTGCAATTATAGGCCTTGCTAATTAGCACATCTATCAAAGATTCCCCAGGGAGGGACTCCAGCGAGACCCCTCAGCGAGGAACCTTCCCCTGGCTGGGCCTGGCTTTGTTTACAGAATGTGTTCTGGAGAGGCCCTCGGGGTCTGGGGTTCCCAGGGTGTTTGGGCTCTTGGCTTAACGGGATATTGGGTCTGAGGGAAGTGATCAAACTTAAAGAATTATAACTGTGTGGGCTAAAAGCACTAAGAATACATAAAAGCTACATAAAAGGGTGTATAAAAGGGGTATAAAAGAAAAAGCAAAAAATCATCATGGCATCACCTTCAGGAAGCCTCTTCTGAGAATATTGGCCAGATTCAGGTTTGCCCACACAGAACCCACAGAGTTACCCCACTGATACCTGGCCCCATCCATCACACCCACACCTGGGCAAATAATATAAAAAACCCCTTGTGTTCTTCAGAGGATTAGAGCTTTGTCTCTGCTTCATTACAGTAACAGATACATGGTGAATTCTTACCACTGTGCTTCATTACAGTAACACGCCCAATTTTATATTTCCTAGGCCTTGTATTTCCACAGCTGTTTTCTCTACTGCATAGTTACACTGACAGGCACTCTTTTTCATTCCCCCTCTGTCTCACAAAGTAGAAAAAGCTGGCTTGAACTGAATGAACAGCTCAGTAGCATTAAATAACAGTGATGCACCTTTCCCTCTAAGCCCACTGTTCTGAATTCAGCATACTCAAACCATGGCAAACAGGTGCTAGGAACTGACTATCTCTGTGCCACCAATGCAGACATTCTCAATTTACTTCTTATGGGAATTCATAAGACCTGTCCCCTTCATTAACAATCATCTGAGCATTTAGGAAGCCTCTGGGAAGCCAGGCTGGAGGAAATCAGGATGATTCTCCCACTACAATGGTAAATTTACTTCAAAGACTATAAAGTCTTTAAGTTATGGTGTAGCAAGGAGGATTAGAGGAGCAAGCACTTTGCTGTCCCTCTCATATGGAAGGAGGTGGCTTCCATTTTAATAACATGGTGTCTTCCACAGGACTCACTCTATTTTCAACAAAATATGTTTGTTCTTCTGTCATGGCATTACCTCTTCTTTCTCAAGATTTCTAAAACCAGATATTAAAAAATTAATGTGAAGCACACCCAAAGGTGTTGAAGAAACTTGGCTCCAGATCCATCCTGCTCTCCCAAAGTGTTTCTCTAACTGCTGTTCTAAGCACTTCCAAGAACCTCACTGCAGCATTCCATGCATGCATTTTCACTCCCCTCCTTGCTCTAGGGCTTGCCTCCCTGTTTCAGTGTATTTTGTTTTCTAGCCTGACCTATCCTGGGAAGCCAGAAGGTGGCTGAGTACATCAGGCAGCCCAAGCCACTGAGCAGAGAGGTCACTGACAATATTCACAGACACATCTTTTGCTATTAATAGCTTAAAAAAACCCATGAACGTTAAGAATTGCAAGTGAAGGGACAAGCAGCCAGAACATGCACAATCAGGCCACTTTCAGTGAGAATTCTCAGTTTGTGGGTTAAATCTCCCCAAAAATACTACAGTGGTTTGGTAATCGCCCTCGCAAACACTGGATGATCTTTCACTGAGACAGTAATTGACAGATCAAAAAAGAAGGAGTCAAAAAACTAAAACCCAGGGCTGGTGGCAAATCACACTCATCTCATATGGCTGGAAACAGAGCAGCCACAAACAGCAGTCCTTCCCTCCTGAGTACTGGTCAGTTCCTGGCTGGAAACCTGAGTATATCCACAGGTATACATCGCTTCAGGAAACAGGGGAACAATTGCAAGAGAGCAATGAAAGCTTCCAGAGCTCTAGGAAACATGGTGTCCATGGAGAATTTGGAAGGGTCAGGCTTGCCAAGCCTAAAAACCAGTAATTCTCACACATATATCAGAGAATGGTAAACCTTTCACATCCCCTGAGGGCAGGAGAAGATGTAATGTGCTTAAAATGGAGTAACAGAGACTGATTTTCTCCTCCCTTGACACCAGCAATTTCCCTACCAATTTAGACCCTTGGGAAAACTGTGTAAATGGAAGGATAATTAAGCACTGTTACAGGTCAAGTGAGGCAAACTGCAAAGCTCTGCATGGGACACTTCCAGAACAAAATACACCACTCAAAAACCATTTTAAATAGTAACCTCTGCTTTGGGGGCCAATAGGATGAACTGGATTAGCTGCTGACATTTTTTTCCATTCTGTCTTCTGTGTTATTTAATATATATTTTTAACACTACCTGCCAGTTTCAGCCTAAGTGCTACTTGTGTGTCTTCAGCAAGAACAGCAGGAAGCTGGAGCTCCTCACAAGACCGCAGCACGAAGGAGGAAGCGCGTGGTCATCACCTTCTCCACAGAAGCACTTGCAGACAAAGGTTCCTAAGGATTCAACTGGCAAGACAGCAAATCCTCACAGCCAGAAGGTATCAAAAATCGATGACAGATGTAACAAAACCAGAACCCAAGATACTCTGACTATGGACATTGTTAACCATAGATAACTATCAAACCAACATACAAAACCCCGATCTAAAGCCAGTTTGGGATGGCTGTATAATGAACTCAAGATGCAGAATTTTTTTTGCCAAGCGTACAGTTTTAAAGTCCATTAATTCAATTTCTTTTCCTTAAAAAATCAGAATCTGAACCTGAACATTTAAAGAAATACAATGGACAGTTACCAGCTTTGACTTTCACTGAGTACCTATTTCCTGTCCTTGAAATTCTCCCCTTAACCACTACTGTTTTCACTTGAATTTCCCCACATATTTAATTGGTTTATAAAATTCCTGTTCCTATTTTTATAGAGCTCTGATCTGTTACTCTTGTTTGGATCACAAGCATGACATGAGTTGATATCAGCTATAGCTGCCACTGTACCAGCATCAGCATTCTGTCTCCAAAAGTGGCTATAAGGTATTTGTAAGGAGATGAAACAAATCCACAATTTACCTATCAAATCATGCAACAACAAGCAGGATGAAACAAGAGAAATTCTTTTTCTGTACCCCTCAGCATTCAGCTCACAGTCTGGAGCATGAGATGCACTTACTTTTAACTTCACATGCACATCTACACATATTATTACGAGCCATAAAACAATCTTTTTTTATATCCGAGCTACTTAATCAAATTCTTGGCAAGGTGATTAAAATTCTGAAACAGATACGATAGGGGGTGGGGAGTGGGGAAGGGATAATAGCGATAGGGAGACTTTTCTCCCCAAAACACAAGTGAATGTAGTGCTAACTCTTGAGCTCACTCTGCTACATGCCACACCCCTGTGGATGGAGGCACACAGAAAAAAAAAAAAGACATCCAAAGCAACACCATTATTCTGTCCCAAGGGCAACACAGGTGGACTATCATTTATCAGTGCTTCAAAATAGCTGGCTTTTACACATATAAAATAGGGGGCAAGATCCAGAACACACCCAGATCTCAGCTTCATGCTGCTGTCTCACGTCTAGGGAAACAAATGAAACCCAAAACTCTCCTACTGGGTTATTTAGAAGTTCATTGAAAGCTTTGAAGTTTGGGTCCAAGCTGTAGCCAGCTCAGCCAGACTCACGCTTGGGCTTGGATTCTCTGTGTTTGGATTCTCGGTGAGCCCAGTGCCCCCATCCCTCCTGCTGTCACAGCCACATTCACAGCCAGGCAGGTCACCTTTAGCAAAGTCACCTGGCCTTCAAAGCGACCATCTACAAGGGTCCGAGGCCTCCTTAGCTCCAACCAGAACTCTTTTGCCTGTAAGAGGTGCCATGAGTATTTAGACCATAGCACACTTTAGCAAGTCAGCCACTGGAAGCCTTTTCTGGAGACCAGACTCCAAACCCAGCCCTCTCCTAAACAGAATCTAAGACTTCTGGACAAGTCAGTCCACACCTCTGCTCCCTCTCTGCACAGGCCTTTTTTTGGGTACATTGGAAACACTTCAGGCAGGAATTGCATTTCACTGAATATTCACATGATCGGTTGTACAGCGTCACTGACATCCAAACACACCTCTGGCATAACCAAATACATAACACAACAGAACCTAATCTGGTTCTGTCAGGTCAAGTTATTCCAAGTGGGAAAACTGAGGTACAAAAAAAACCAAGGCATCCTGCTGAATATTCCTGTATCTGCTCACAGAGCTGAACCCACTCCTGGTGGTTTAGGATTAAATCTGGGCAAGGTCCACATGCAGATGCTAAGTAATTCAGTAATAAGTGAATTAGCTGTGGCAGAAAGAATTTCTGCTAAGGCTGCTCAAAGCCATCCAAAACAGAGGCTCTGCTTCCCACAAGTGCAGTGTGGGTCGCTTCTGTTTCTGTGCCATGTTCCCCGACCACAATCTGCCCTCTCACTGCTGAGGAGATGCTGTCCTCTGCTCCTATCTGTGGTTCAAAATAGGTCTTAGTCTAGTCAAACACAAGCTCTGTACAACCTTTTTTTCTTTCGTATTTTTTATAAGGGGTAATTTGGGGGATTGCTTGGTTGGGATGAGGTTCTGCTTGCACATTTTCTGTGGAAGTTGGACAGTGTAGAGAGGAGGCATTTAGATCCAAATCAGAGCCTCCTATGTTCCTCTCATAGTTCAAGTTGGATCAGACTTCAGATGAAATTGTGCCAACATTTCAAACTGCTCTCGGAAGATTTTAGCTGGAATATCTTCTGGACAGTAGCTGTTCTTGGGAAGTCCCTCTAATGCCAAAATTCCATAGAAATGCTTCTTGCATTGAACTACAGCCCTACAGCAGAGCTCCTTTCTGTAATGGATCTAAAATGGAAACCAACAGAAACGTTTCCTTCTTCCTTTCCCTTAAGTGGATTCAGTATTGAGGCTGCATTTCCATTTGTTTTGTTTTAGTGTGATGTGGGCATGAAAAACAGCCCCCAAAATCCCCTCCCTCCTACCCCAAGAGCTCATGGACACCTTTGCATACCCTCCTTACAATTTTTAAACATTTCATGAACCTTTCAGTCCTCATCCATGGCTCCAGTCAGTGGAAAAGCCTTCACCTGGGCAGTAACTTTCACAAAAGGGGCTTTGTAACCTTCCAAACACCAAATTCTACAAGCAGCTACATGCAGCAGAAAATTCAGCTATCACTAAAGAAAGCTTTTTTCAATTGTTTATCCTCAGCCACCTCAGAGTATTCACTTCCAAATATAAACTTTGCTTACTAAAACTGTAAAATCATGCATGGCTTTGTAAACTTAAGGGACCATCGCTGCAAATTTCCCAGCTCACATAAGCAGTACTGGACCTGGTTAAAAAGGCTGGCCACGAGTGAGCCTGGATTTCAGATATGTTACAATGCTCAGACCCCCTCACCAGGTATATAATGCTAATAAAGACCAGGTCCTCACAAATTAACATCAACTGAATGTTAGTGCACTGAAAACTTCACCAGATTTGTATCTTAAAAATTATGGGTAGAGTTGGAAAAGTCTGCCTCCAGCTGCATCTGCTTCATGCAGCAAGTGCAGGGGTTTTTAACCTGATAAACCCATATGCTGTGCCAGTGAGGGGATTTACCAGCCTGGGTTCAGAAGAATCATTTGTGATGTGTCATAATTTACATGAGTTCAGAGTATATGCAAAAATAATATTTTATTCTCTCCATGCCCCACTCCTAGCTCTGCTACATTTTTTGCATTCATTCTGTGCTGATACAAACATGCCTAAATAAAAGACAGCCTTACTTCCTTTTCCAAGACTGTCAGCCAAATGTATTCTTGCTTGTGCTGGTCTCTCAAACTAAAAATCAACAGCTGGGTAAAACAACAAAGCAAACTTGGACATGTTAAAACCCTATTCTCAGTGGGTCTCTAGTGAACTTTGCAGAGGTTACACTCAATAAAAAGTTCATCATTTTCATTTGATTTAGTTCCCCTCTTCTTTTAGCAAAGAAATCATTATACAGAAACAGGATTTTTATTGATGGCTCTCCTCAGTTTCCACAAGCCTGCACAGCATAAGCTTACAGGTCATGTAATGTGGTTTTCTGCAGCCATTTGCCCAAACATTTTACATTTCCACTTCTTTATATCCTCCAGATCATGCACAAACTTGAACCAACCCTCAGAGCCTTACCAAATGCAGCTACTACAGTGTAATAATCCACTAACACAGACATGAGGGTCAAGCAGTCAAAGGGCTTGTACCAGATCATACACGCCATCAGCAAAAAGCTGAAAGGCCAGAACTGATGTGATGATTCCAGCCCTCCTGGCAGCACGGTGCTGCCTTGAGCTACAAACCACAGGCACGGATTCAGCCATTTCTGCATCCTTGAAAAACATCACCAAAATTTGTGATGGAAAAACTTAAATTTGGCCTTGTTTAACCCTGTTTTTTTTGCAGCAGGCATCAAATAATGCGTGATGTGGTAGCAGAGTCCATGCAACATTAAGTGAAACACACAGGGCAGGAAGGTGATGCCCCTAACACAGCTCTGTGGTGATCACACCTGGAATACTTCATTCAGCTCTGGAGAACTCATTTCCTGAACGACAGTGACAATCCAGAGGAAGATCACAAGAAAGCCATGAAAGCGTTAAGCAAGCAGAGAGGGACTGACTTACAAAGAGATTAAAAGAGCCATGGATACATCCACTAAGTTTCAAGTAGGGGATGTGACAACTGTCTGCAAGTATTAGAACAACATTAGCAAGGACAGAGAATCATTTTAGTGAAACAAAAGTTTACAGCTACAGGGAGCAGCCGTAAATTAAAAATTATGAAAACATTTACTGATGAAAAAAAGTAATTTTAATAGCAAAATCTACCAGAGTATAGGGTAGACTGATAATACGCTTAACCAACACTACTGCTTCTCAACTTTTCATCCCTTAAAAACATAAAAGTTTTCAGTTAAATACTGAAGACTTTGTATTTTGGAATTTCTGCAGTGGAATATTCTATCCCTCGCTGACATCCTTACCTCTGAAGCAACCCAGGTCAGGCCCACTGCTATACACTACCCCCAGGTAGTTTGGCTCCATAACCCAAATGAAGCAAACCTGAAGAGTCACCAATCCAGTGTTTCGCCTTGCCCCTCTACTGGGGGCTGCCATGCCTTGGAACAGCCAGCAAAGGGAATGGGAATGCTTGTGTCATAGCCAGCCAGGCTCACTTCACTCTGTTTCCACCTGAATAACAGCACAGCATACAACTACCGGGATCTGATTTACAGGATGATCAATATCTACGGATGAAAAGCACAAGGGAACCACAAACTTTGTCGTAACAACATCCTTTGTCTTGGGAAATGCTCTTTTTTTCCCTTCTGTACTTTAATGCCAATTTTTAAAGGGTTCTCTTTGTCTTACTCTATTAAACCCGCTAGTTTTTAAGAAAAGCAGTGGCTGTCTACTCTGTAAAATATGAGCACAAGCAGTAAGTACATCGAAGGCCTATGGCTGGCTGGCCAATTTCCACGTATCCTAATATGGTTAAGAAAATGTTTGACTGGAGCCCAGAGCCGAGTGCCAAATTTAACAAGTCTGCAGCGAGCAGAGTGCCACAGAGCCCTCTGCTCAGGCTCACTGTAACTTCAGCTCCGTGCAGCGGCTGCCTGTTCACATGAACCAGTCCATAATTGTACTTGTGCAGAGTTACAGAGCCCAGAGCCTTTTGTTCTCCCTGCCCTGCCAGGGGAGGCTGACGCTCGCTGCCCTACAAGGCTTTCAGGGACAGCAGCTCATTGGAGTGTTTCCCTTCTTGGGCTAAATATATTAAGGAAATCCTGGGTATCCCGAGGATATAAAGGAACGTGCGTGGTATGAAGCACTCTGGGTTTGTGTAAATAGCGAGGTTTTCAAGGGCTCCAACACAAGAACACACTTTCTTTTCCTAGTGCTAATGTACATATGAGAGTTTTTACAATCTCAAACCTCTACAAAGGGCCGGTGTTTTCCTCACTGTTTTGCCATTTATGAAACTTGGCACGGTGCAGGCTTCCTACCTGCCTCTGAGCTCCCTGCAAAATAAACTCTGCTCACTTGTGTTATGCATCTGCATTTCAGTCTTGCAGATCTCACTGCACAGCAAGTGGTTCAGGAATTTTGAAACAGCCGAGACAAAGAGTGACAAAGTAAATGAATTACATTATCCAGGTCGGTCTTCAAACCACACTTCAGTCTTCCCACTTACTCTTTTTTGTAATGACACCAGAATCATTGCAAAGCCTGATAACAGATTCGTTGACAGAAGAAAAGGGGATTATTGAGTTTGTATCAGCAAAACAATTCACTTTAGGCCTTAAAAGAACAATGCTACCTTGATTATGCAAAAGGGTTAGCTGGCCTCTCCCACATCATTTCCTATGAGATCATATGCAGACTTGGAAACAGAAGGGACTGGTTTCAGGAAGTTTGGAAGCCTTTTATGGATTATATTAACAAGGCACAGGCTGTTCCCTAAAACTGATTGTACATCAAATTCCTTTGCAGCCACATGCCCTTGGTCAGAATGCTTCAGCATATATGATAGTACCAACAGCCACCAAAAAAAGCAGCAATTCTGTCATTTAATCCCTGTGTCTTTTTTTTTTTTTTTTTTTTTTTTTTTTTTTTTTTTTTTTTTTTTTTTTTTGAGTCCTGGGTATTAACTGTAATTTTTCAGGGTACAGATAGCATACAACAGGTTACAGTGGGAAATCTCTTCAGTTCTCTAAAGTTTCAAGTATCCTACACAGTCTAGCTACAACTTTTTACAGTTAAATACCTGTCTTACATCAGTAGAAATAAATGTTCTACTGCAAGATTTTGCAATGATACCTAATAGCTATTAGAAGTCAGTTTTACTTTTTCTTCTCTGGAAAGTACTAACAAAAAACCACATCTACACAAAAGCACATCAGTGTCTGAAAAAGACTTTTTCTTGCTATTTGAGGTCTCAGCTAACGTATTTACTACCAAACATTTTCCAGTCAGTTCAGTCACTACACATTTACTCCTGATACAGAAAATTAGAAAGCAAATCAGAAACTGCACTCCTTTTCCAAGAAACAATGCTGTGGGTTTTCTTATTTTTTAGAATTTTACAGCTAGGATTTGTTTTCCTGGGGATGCACGGGGATGGAGCAGGTGCCTGACATACACCAGGAATGCCCAGCGGCCCAGCAGACTCACGAGTCTGTAAAGACCCCTCAGATGCTGTGCTTCTGTTTGGATGTGTCACAGCACTTGAACTTTGTAAGACCTGCACTGTGAGAGGCTGAATTTCACTGTGGGAGGCAAACTAACCTGTTAATGGAATTAGATACCACTCACCTGTCTATTAGCAATGAGCCTGGCAGATTTAGTTTTCAGTGGAAAGTAACACAACACTTTCAAACAGCATCTCTCTAAGAAAAGTTATCATCTTCCTTCCTATTTTACAGATGGGGGAAGAGAGGGGTGGATAAATGAAATGCAGTTCCCTGCCCAAGCTCAGCTGGTCAAAAGCAGCACCTCTTGCACCCCAGTTAAGTTCTTTCCCCATGGGGTTGCACTTTCTCCTGCCACCTCACCGGTGCCATGGCTGGAGAACCAAAACATTCAAGCATGAACACTTCCCCCAGCATTAAACTGCCATCTCTTACCAGAAATAAGACACATTTTAGTTCTTGTTGGGACTGGAGAGAAACAAGAGGCACCTGAGCCTGAGAGGAGTGAAAACCTCGAATTTATTATAATTATTTGCTATCTGTTTAATAATGGTGTTCTCTGTGCCAAAGAAGATGCAACAATTAAAAGACAACCACTGCCTTTGCTTAGTTTGGGGAATAACTACCCCTGATACAATCTCCCAGGAATCCATCCTTAGAGCCTTGCCCATTGCTATTTTTAACTGAGTAAATATTAGAGGATTCACATCTTTTGCCCTGAAAAAACAAGACCTTTGGCCTTAACATTTCTTTGGAAAGTGTTTCAGAGGAGGCTGTTGCTCTGCAGCAATGTTTCCTTCCATTAAAATTCCCTCTTAAAATATATGGCCCAAAGGAGGAACACTAGACCTCAAATATACCACAAATATGGACAAGTTTGCCCGCAGGCATTTGGAGGCTGGGAATTTGCCCAAAACATTATCCTTCAAGAATTAACCAACTCTCTGTCAGGACAGTTAACAGCCCCAAAAAAAACCAATTTACTTTGTCATGCCTCTGTCAGGACAGCTCACTAACTGAATATTGCTCTGTTTATCACTGCTTAAGGTTTAATTATTCCCAAGGACTGAAACTGGAGCCTTTATAGATCTATGTGCAAATTAAAAAAAACTGTGTTTGGGAGCCAATAGTGCCCAACAAATCCACTTTTAGGTCTCTATTCCCCTGGCTTCAGCCCAGCTCACCCTGCCTCATCTTTCCTTCATCTCCTGATGCAATCTGTGATAGCCAGAGGCCAGAGGAGCAGGCAGGGTACAGCTGACCACAGGAACTCAGTATGTGCTCGGGACTCTGCTCTGCTTGGCCACTAGAGCCTGCCTGGGGACATCAGTCAGCAGAAAAGGTGAACGAGAGAAATGGCACTGAGGCACCAGAACTCAGAGACAGAAACTCGCTAAAAGTGAACGCAGACACAGCAGCCATCAGCTCTCCCACGTGTATGGCCATCATTTCTTGGGATGCTTCCAAACCTTCCCCTTACAGGAAAAATAAACATCAGATCAGATCACGCAAGACACAGCCCCTGATAGCGACAGTCTCTCCAGAGAGGTGTTCAACAAGCAGGGGAACCATTCAAGGCAAGTCCTTTCCTCGCCTCCTCATCAAGGTTGGCTTTTTCACTTAAATTCTGAATCCTTTGTGTTTTCCTTAGTTTTCACTACGAAAACTCTGCTTTGTAGTAGCATTTTATATAAATGTTGCATCCTTTTGAATCAGTGAATTTGCCAGGCATGCCATCCTAACCTCCACCTGTGTAGTCAGAATGATGGAGTTTCCTCACTCGGAGCAATTTGGGCTAAACAGCAATTATAAAATAACTACAGCCTGGGAACATTTATTATTATTATCATCATCATTGCTTAGCAAGGCTCCTATCAAGTGCTGAAGCAACAGTCTTTTGAAAGGCAAATTTCCTCCCACCTGGCAAGCAGAATTTTTTTTTTTTACATGTCCCTATCAAACTAAAACCAGAACACCTGGGGAATAGAGAGCCATTGACTTCGCTGACATATTCAGCAACATTATTATCTTAATGACACATAATGGTCTCCATATTCATAACCTTTCACCAGGAGAAGGCCTGGTGTGGCTGTGGAGCTGACCTCATTACCTCAGTCTGCACCCTGCATGCACAAAGATGGCCACATGTAGGGTTAATGACAGACCCAAGAGTTAGGTCTTCCCGAGGGAAAAACACCCCCTTCCCATTCAGGTAATTTCCAGGAACCAGGAGATTAATATGGAGCCACAACATGGAAAAATTTCTCAGTGTTTTAGAGAGCTGAGTTACCATGCACATACTTACTTATAAAAAAAAGGGAAAAATCAAGGTGGAAAATTCCCAAATGTACAAGTAATTTCTGGCTGCTGGTTTGATCAAGGACTACCACAACCTGTCTTCCAAAGCAGGCTGATCAATAAACCAAAACAACCCCTTTCCATACCAGACTCTGAGCTTCAAAGGAAGCCGAGCTAACACTAACGTGCAGCTCATGATAGCAATTGTCTCAGCTGAACAAAATGTAGCTCCAGAAAAAAAGAAAAAAGCATAAACAGCATATATCTCACCAGATGTGATGCCCCTGAGCCTGGAAGATGCTGCCTCTTCAGCTCCCAAGGGATTCTTTGAGTAACCCAGTGGTTCTCACAGGCACTGGAAAGATAGAAGTGTTTATACGTGGGGGGATGAAGAGGGCACCAAAGGCAGAAAAACTTTGCAGTTAGGATGATCTAGAAAGCAAAACAGATCTTGATCCTTGCTGCAGCTGCTAGATAAAATTGTACCACTGACTAAGCTGACTTGCAGCTCCTTTTCTTTTCCAGTGACTCCTCTGTGAGGAAGAAACTCCCAAGCAAGAAAGGGCAGACTGCTCTATGCATCTGAAGTCCCACTAAGGGAGAAGAGTGGCTTCCACTTGCAAGGAAAACTGCTCCTTCCACCTGATCCTGCTGCCATGACTGTAACCCAACCACAGCGTAATGCAATCCTGAGAACAGCCTGGGAAGCATCAGCCACAGAACTGAGAATTTTAATATCCAAACTGCACCGATTAATATGGAGCCAAACCTGATTATGCCCCCATTAATCACTTCAGGANAGAACTGAGAATTTTAATATCCAAACTGCACCGATTAATATGGAGCCAAACCTGATTATGCCCCCATTAATCAATTCAGGAAAAAAAAAAAATCTGAGGGAATTCCCTATTTCTTTTGGCTGCAGACCAGCAGAGTTTCTTGATTGCTGGCTGCCTCCAGTCAAAGATGCAAAAACGTTTGGCTATTTGTGCATAGCTGCTGGATTGCATTTACATGGGTTCCAGTGACAGCTTGTTGGTCTGCCTGGTCATGTACTTTGACTGCAACAGTGACAGAACAGCCACCTTCAAGCAATAGCTGGAATAAATGATAACTCAGACAGCACGTGGTAAGAAAAAATTGCCTCTGAGCAATGCCTCAAGGGGAGAACTGGAGGGATTTCTTGGGAGAACAGACTCAGCTCTGCAATTTGGAGTAACCTAAGCCAGCTGGGAAAGCTGCTCAGAGGCTCTGCTGACTCCCATCCTCTTCCACATACAAAGGCAGTAAAAAAGACAAAACTTTCAAATGTTCATATACTCAGAAGACAACAGGCTGCAATTACAAGGTGCAGAGAAATTTTCTTTATCTCTTAAACCAGATAAAGATACGAAAAACAAGCTGGCTTCACAATCAGCTTTAATTACACAAGTGGAGTTTACCTTCCCACGTAATCAACACAATCAGCAGGTGGGCTTAAGAGCATTCATTAGACTCGCTGGCTTGAGCACGAGATTTGACTAAGCCCTGAAAAAATACATCATGCTCTTGCAAGTGACAGTGCAGTTTTACACCATTTCTTCTAAATCCATAAGCAGTAGTGTCGGGGGCAGGCAGGCTGCTTATCTTAGAGAATTTTGAGGTGTTTCTTTCAATTTTACACTGCCTGCCAAAGGAGGTTTTTGAAGGTAGTGTGTGATGGAATGAAGAGGGAGTCAGTCTCCTCCACACATGCAGCACTGTGCTCCACCATGGCTAAACACAACTCGTACCCTGTTGTTTTACAAAAACAGCAAACACCTTTGCTGCCCCAAGAGCTGCCAGGATGGAAAATCACAGCTGTGTCCATCTCAGATGGCAGTTCCTCCAGGAAACTCTATTCTGGACCTTCCCAAGACTGTATCACAGTAAATACTGAAGAATCCGCTTCTTCCTGAGGTTTGCCGGATCCTGCAGATCCTGCAGGTGAAAGGAACGCAGGTTCTCTCAGTCCTGTAACCTGGATTTATGCATTGCACAACCTCAGCCTTAATAAAATCCCCGTTAAAGTCAGTTGCAGTTGCATGTTCTAATCCAGAGAAAATCCAGGTCTATCCTTCCATCAGTGAAATGCAAAACTACTCCAGTCACTTGCAAAATCCAAGGACTGACATGCCATTCAGGAGTCATGTAGCTGCAGGAGGTGATCCAGTTCTTTCAAGTAGAAACTCAGCCCTCACACCTCTCACCCTGCACAGCTTACTGTAGCTGTGAAAAAAAAAAAAGCCCCATCATTTACATACAAAGAAGAAACTATAAATTCAAGGGTACATTATAGCTCAGTTAAACAGCTTTAAGTTGTGTAACTCCCTGACTGCTGAGATGTTTTGCAGGTAGCGCTCTGAAGGTGGACATTAGGCTTAATCAGAAGAACATCTTGTTTTCTTCCTGAGGCTTTCACTTGGCCTTGTTTCCTGTGATACCTTCACACCAAGTCGTTCCCAAGTGCTCTCATTCACAGGGTGCTTGAGCCTTCTCCTCACCAACCAAACAAGATTACTCACCTTCTTTAAGTTAGGCACACATTTGCTGAGGCAGAGCCAAAACATACACACGCACAGATTCCTGACCAAGGACATGTTTTTCTTTCATGGGCTGTTTTTACTCTGTAGTCCTAAGCACAGTGCTAAAAAAACCTTTTAAAAAACAAGTTCATTTTGCCAAAGATCTTCCAGAATTCCTTATGGAAACAAAACTCACTAATATATTTCAGACATTTTCCAACGCACACCACTCTATGGTTCTATGATCTATCAAGTGAAATACCATGAACGAGCAAATGCTAACAACTAGACATGATTTGAGCCAGAGGAATTTTTTAATCCACCTGCTGATACACTTTTATACTGTTTCATACCATGTAGCCTGCAAAATATCAAAGGCAACGGACACCAGTAACTAAAAATCTTCTATCAAATTAATCTGGTTCATACTCAAGAAATCTCTGGATGACACACCCAAAGGAAAGTTGAGACAATTATCTTGCACTTCGTTCTTAAAAAGAGAGCAAAGTGCACCACAAATGAATTTACCTTATTATTTACCGCATTATCTCTTCAATCTCCTATATACCATCCCATCATCATAGTTACTTACATACTGATCAACTAATTACCAGGTGGGAGAAATTGAGGTTTGAGTACCAAACCCAGACAGCTGTGGAAATTTAAACTGTCTCTTCCCCTTCAAGGAGTCAGTACTGCCTTTCTTTCATAACCTTGTAACTAGAGATAGCTACTTCTAAACAGAGCAGTAGAACATTTAACATTTTATAAGCAAACTAAATCATGTTTTTCTATCATTCTTTCCCAATGTGAAATTCCGTTCTCTGTAGGAAGGGGGAAATGATCATTTCCACAAATGTTTCTCACAGAGGGCAATCCTCATGGGCCTGCTCCTTGGGATTAAGTATGGGAACACTTAGAAGGTAAAGCCTGCATTAGCAAGCAAAAACAATAGCACTGAGGGCCACCTATTTCCAGTCTGCTGGGAAAAGCTTGATCCTCTTTTCCATAACTTCAACAAAGAAACAAAATGCCTTATTTCATTGGAACACTCAGGACATGGCAAAAACTTCGAAGTTTTGGTTGACCAAAGTGCTGAGGACAACTCTCCCCATTATGGCACAAACATTTAAAAACCTACAGAAATCAAACCTGGATTTCTGAACATCTTTGGAGCCCCGGCTCAGGGCTGTTAAAGCAGAGGCACGAGCAGCAGCCAAAACTCCCCCTGAAACCATATCAGGTATGGCACTGATTCAGAGGAAAGCATTAGATGTGCTGAATTTCCCTGCTTCCTAGCAATTCTGGTTGCAGAAGTCCCCAGGGATTACTTGGCCTGGTTTTATTCAGCCCCTAGGATGAAAAGACATTACAACCCAAGGGGATCTGGGCTGCAGACATTTTAAAGGAGACAAAGGGCAAAAAAAATCTCTTTCAGTGCAACCAGAAACATCATCTTCCATTTACAATCACCTGTAGAGACAACACGAAAACCACCACCCACCACAGACAGCAGCACCTCTTTGGTGTCCTTACAGCGAGCAACCCACAGCCCAGAACCACACACATACAAAAGCTCTCATCATCAGGTCATCCTCAGATTCAAATTCCCAACTCTTCCAGCTGACCAGGCTGAAGACTGAAATTTGACAGAAAGGTGCCATAGGTTGCAGCTTATAGACTCCTCATGTGCTTTTGAAACTCTCACTTAAGATGTCATTTTTCATAGGCTATATACATATATAGTACATATATATATATGCTCAAAGGGACATAGTTTAAATGGAAAATCAATAATTCTGGGTGTTTTAGCAAGATAGCTTTTTTTACACTTTCATTTTACCTATAAAAGTAAGCCCCTGAGTTTCTCCTCTAACAGCATTTAAAAGAGACCTAAAGCAGTTTTGTCTGTTACTTGAACTAGGGCAGCACTTGTTTTTTTCACAGTATTGTTCACAACTGCTGAGAAAAAGCAAAAGCCTTGCTCAAAGTACAGCTTTAGTCCCTCTCGTGAGTCAAACATGAAGTTGAATTTCTGACAATTTGTGTTAACAGCAATTTGATGACAACCCAGCATGTGATATTCCACTACGTAACAGGGAGAAAAGTAAGGCAGGTTCTGTTGTTTCCTTGTCAGCGTACAAAAACGCAGCATACGCGTGAATGCTGCACGTGCAGACAGAACCCTGTTTTAAAATCTTGGTTTAGACATTTTTGGTTAATACTTCCACCACCCACCTGTCTATCCTACTGCCTCTGTCAGTTCTGGAATCAATCATCAACATAATCATTGGCATTTTAGAAAAGAATGGCTTTTCGAGGATCCTTTAATTCCTCCATATATTTACTCCAAAGAAGGTCATGTCCTGTTTTACTTACTTTTCCCCCCAGCATTTTTGCTCCATGTTTTTCTTCACAGGAGACTGAAAGATAGAGATTCTGTACATTTTTGTGGGACAACTATATTGGGCAGACAGACAATTCCTAAGCCAATATCAGCAGCGAATTTATAGCTCGAAGAAAAGAGAACTCCGCAGAGACAGGAGTTTGTGGGACAGAGGTTTTGTTTGGGTTTTTTTTTTTCTCCTTAAAACTGCAAAACTCTTTTGACAAGTTTGTCACCAGGCTCACAAAGGAAGAGTAGAATTTAAAGCATCATCTGCTCTGAAGGATCTCTGGTACCCAGTCACACCATGCTGAGCCCTCACCTACCCTGAGGTTATCAACTCCAACTCTGGTAGACAGCAGCAGATCTACTGAGTGCTTCCTTTAAACTGACTATTCGTAGCCTAAAACACATAATTTTTACTTCATCACTCACTTTCTTAACTTAGTTCTCTTTAGTTTCAATGTGTGGGGAGGTAAGGAATAAAATACAAGGCAAACAACGTTTCTCCTGGACCGAGACTGCTACAAGGCTGAAATTGACCCTTTTTTTAAAAAAACAAAATTGGTTTTGGAAGCAAAGGTTTTCTGACAAGCATCAGGAGGACAATTAGAGTTCTGCAAGTGGGGAATGTACTGAGCATCAAATACTTAATTTTGACAAATGCTGTGTTGACAGCACGCACCCAGCACAGCTTCGTGCCAGGCTGAGAGTTGGATGGGGCTGAAGGCTATGAGGCACTCTGAAGGCACAACACAATCACAAAGCTGTCAGAGCCACACACTTAAGAGATAAAACCCAAAACAAGGCAGCAAACAAACAGCAAAGCCTTAAAGCTTGTTGTTCCAGAGCAAGGAGGATGGCTGGGCGAGTAGACATGGAGCATCCATGGATGTTCACTCTGGCTGAGACCCCTCTGCCCACAGCTTGTCCCCAAGCACCGCAGGAAGGGAGCCAGCAGTGAGCCACTTCTCCTAAGGACAGCTCCTGGTCAATCCCAACAAGCAAAAAACACAGCAAAACTTCCCTCTTTGCATTTCAAGCTGGAATGGTTCACATGGTTTATTAATGAAATGTCAGAATAGAGAGACACTCTTGCACAGAATCCCACAATACCAGGAAAAACCCAAGGACAGTCTCCTACAGCAACCAGTGGCAACTGAAAACATGCTTCATGCAAAAGAGGGCAGCATATAACAGATATTTTGTATTTCAGTGAACCAAAAAATTGTGTGTCAGAAACAGGGGAGAGAAGAAAACAGAAACAAGATTTATTAAAAGAAGCAGATCCAGTGAAGAAAGTTTACTTTGAGACATTTTAGTTGAAATACGTTTGGGAAAATACTGGAATGAGCCACTTGAAAAAAAATGCAGTACCAACAAAAAATACTGCATCTTTTTGATTTGGCAGGAGTCTACTTTATTCCACAGATTTTGAGACGTGTTTAAGATTCCATAGGTTTAGTATTACATCACTGATGGTTCATAATGAAATTCCAGGCAGTAGCAAGAAAAGATTTAATGATAGCACCGCACAAGGTATGGATACGGGGCCCTTGGAGCAGATTTACTGATAGGAATGTTGAATATGGGTTAAAACAACATAGTTGTCGGGCTCACTTGTGCATGCTAAAATATCACGTGACAGAGCACAAGTTATGCTGTTACTTGAATCTATCTTAAGAAGTTAATCTAATTCTATCCTTTGCTGGGTTTTTCAAAAGATTTGTCATTTGCTACAGCTCCATGATGCCTTCAGCCGTTGTGAAAAGTATTTTTCCTGTTTTCATATCCCATCCATCTCCCTGATGAATAATATTTGGATGGTTTTAGTAACGTGTTTGACGTTAGTTGGACCGGGAGATTGGTGCCCTTCAAAAGCACAGCGTGACAGTGGACAAAGCACTTGGCTGGCATCACCTCCAGTTTGGTGCTGTCACAGGAATCATTCCTCTTTTTTGTGCTTCAGTTTGTCAGAGTGACAAAAGGGAAAACAATGCCAAAGTCCTCTGTGAAGAACTTTGAGATCGACACAGAAAAAGCTTGATCGTAAAGCCGTTTTACACTACAGAAACAACTTTTAAAGATTTTCTTAAAAAATAAATACTAAGAAAGGCACTTAATGCCTTTCAGCTACACAGGGTTGAAAGTTTTTCAGAACCATCACCTATTTTCTGCAGGTAAATTACCTGAGTCTGGGAAAGATGATCTACTGGAGTCCAACACGATATAAACTGTTATATAAAAGCCATATAACTGGCAATCGTTATATAGGGAATTTTATGAACTCCAAGGTACTCACTGTAACAACACTTGCCTTGGGACTAAAAGAGTTTGATACAGTATCTCAAACTGCTGCTTTCATAGCTGCCCAAGAAATAATTCCGATTGGAGCTGTTCAGTTTCATGTTTTTATGCCAGAAGCAGATAAAGCAAGCAAAACACTGCAGAAATACCAAGTTTAAAAAAGGTCTTTGGAACAACGTGTCTGAAGAACCACCTTGGCTTTAAAACGCAGGACAGGACTATGCTGTCAGATCTGGAACAAGTCATGGATAATCCCAGGCTGACATTTGAGGGCCAGGATCAAACAAAAGAAACAAATGAGCTGTTGAAAACGATGTTACAATGATGTTACTCGTGGGTCACCCAGCGATCCACGTCCCAGGCATCAGACACACCTGAGCTCACAGCAGCTTCTCCCATCAGGGTCTTGACAATGCCGGTGAGATTCACACCTAAGAAGGTGCTTCCACCCAGTGGAGCTACTCCTCACCTCTGGGATGCAGGGAAAGCACACAGCCCAGCTCGGATCCTGCAGCTCAGGCTCCCACGGAATTCAATTCCCGTTTTGTGTGAATTTCAGGTAAGCCCAGCACGCAGATCATCATTACTCCGTTTATTACGTACACATAAAAGAGAAGGAAACCCAAGCACAGAAACAAATTTCTGATAGAGAAAAATGTGCGTGGATGTGCGTGAGAACAGGAAGGAGAACGCAGCAGACCCCATCTTTCGCTCTTCAAGGGACACACTTAATTTTGGTTAAAAACTGATGTAAGACAGAAGATATGAATCCCCTGCTAAGCTTACAATTAGTGCCTTGCTGTTTTGTGCAGCTGAACAAAACTGTATCTTTAGATGAATTTTTTTGGAAAGCTTTTAATGATTTTGGCTGCCTGCGTTAAGCTGCTGTAACATTTGATTTCCAGGGTAATGACAGCCAGGTCTAAAATATCCTAATCAGACATCCAAGAATCGAGGCATTTCAAAAATAACTTGGAAAAAACCCTGCCCTTTCTTTTGGCATCTTCTCTTTGACAGAAAGAGTGTCCACTTGCCAAATTAAGGAGAAATATGAAAGAACAAACAGACCCTTGACCTATAGCCAGACTATTGTTATGCATTCCATGACTGTGCGACAGTGTAAAACATGAATTTAACAAGACTGGTTGGGAGCTTTCTATTATGCATGCACACTCATTCTGGTGATTTTTATGAGGTTTTTTGTTCAGCTGGTCCATTTTACTCCACAAGAACGCAGCAGTTACATGAAAACTCACCAATTTCTGTGGAGACTTGTCCCCCTGCCAACAGTGACAAGTCAAAATAAGTAGGTCTGAAATATTTCTCTATTACAATTACTTTATACTGCACTGATTGACACAGCACTCAACTGGAATCAATCCAAAGCATCAGGCATCCCAAGGTGTGGAATGAAAACGCTCTGTATTTGTGCATTAAATATTCATACAGGATTCACAGACATGAAGTAGCCCAGGGAGCTGGACATCCAGCGAGCTGGTGTATTATGGCCAGAGATTATTGCTAAAAACAGTCAGCAGCCAGAAAATCAGTGAGTCTGCCAAATCCGAGGACTATAACTGCACAGGAGAGAAGCTTCATCATCAGTTTCAGCAGGGTCAAACACTCAGCATCTGTTTCTTACATGCTAACTTTCACTTCTCTTAGAGGTCGCTAGAATAGGTTCATTTCTTAACTTTAAAACAATCACAAACACTTATTCCCACCATATTTTTTAAGCCTTTTTATATGTATATAAAGAGCCTGGTCTCCAATAAAATCTATTCTTAAATCTAAATTCTGTGGTGTTTCATAGGCAAACTGTTTCATGATCTGATCCAAAACTCACTGAAGACTTTCCGTCAGGCTCTTCATCGTGTGACTACTGAAAACAAGTGCTTCTAAATTACACCCTTACATCTTTGTTTCTGTAAAGCAGCCAGAACCATCTATGTCATGGAATGGAGCTCAAGGACTTCCCTGCTCTGTGCAGCCTCAGACTCCAGCTTTATTAACCTGACTACAGCTCCTTGGAGGACTTCTTTCCATTGGAAGTTACGAAAAATAAATGTAAAATATATGCTTACACATCATAAAAATGAGATTTTGTTTCATTTTAGACTACAAGATTAAAAAAATTACGCCATGAAAAATAAAATGGAACTTGCAAACCCCTAAACAATAAAGGGTTATGCACTATGGAGCTGTTTCTGGTCAACTGCTCTCATAAAAATGAAAAAGGCATCAAAAAGTCCAAAGTCAGCATCTCTGATATTTGTCAACTCCTCTGTACCCTTTCTGTATGCAGCAGTTGCATATATTAGGGTTGTTTTCCAGCTGACAGGAAAAGACCCCAAAAGACTGCCAGGTAACTAGCCCACTAGACGTGGGTAAGGTTTCTGATTTTCCCTTTCCCATTCCAAGTGTAAATTAAAACAAAACCTTCAAGCTCACTATACTTCAGTCTGCATAACCCAAATGATAATTTCTATGAGCTCTGGCACAAAAGTCACCTTTGAAAAGGTCTTGGAGACCTTTCAGGTGAAGTGTTTTTGCACGTGATGTACTATTATTAATGACTCTTCACCAAATGTAAAAGGGATCCATATTTGAACATGAGATTGTAAGTGACCTTTTTTTTATTCCAATCAGCAAACTAACCATGTACTTGAAAGGCTGTGGTCAGCTTTCACTTCTGATCCCCAGATTTCTGAGGATACTTACCCAGTGTTCCAACAAAACTCTTGTGCTGCACACCTACCATAACACCAGATGACTTCCTCCCCCATGACCAATAACTTGTATCAAAATTAAACTGCCTTACTTCAAAACAAGCAGAACTTCTATTTATGTATAAATGCTAGTTCTAAGAGAGGGAAAGCACAGTTTCAATAGATAATTACACCTTGGTTTGCTACACAGTGATGGTCTGCTCAAGAGAAACTTGCATTCTCTACTTGTACACTGAGCTATCCCTCAAATTTTCCATCCTCAAGGTACAATGACAGTTCTTCTTTCTTCTCTGCTTTTAAGGCAATACAGACTGACTGCTGACTTTCACACTGGCTCTCCACAAGTGAGAACTTCCTGCACTGTGAAAAAGGTCTCTCTTGAAAAATGAGTTCTTGCTTAACTGAATTCACTTTGTACAGCAAGAAACTCCCAGCAGCCAATAGAACATTTTCAAATTCCAGGGCTGTGAAAGGGTTATAATTTTGGCTCCATCTCTCTGTATTATAAAGAGCCCAAGACAATGATACCTGCCCCACGGCTGAACGAGGATGCATCGCTGCTGTCCCAACTCCACGTGCATGCAAAACAGAGCCTAACTGGGCACGACAAACAACACGAGAAATTCACAGCAGCAACTGTCAGTATAAAACAGCAAAGGGCCCACTCAGCCAGAGAGGATGAAGCCACTCTCTCACTCCCCTGATCCTGCAGCCATGGAAGATGAAATACGTCACACAAGCTGGCCAGCAGAGTTAAAATTCACCTGTTCCCTGGCACTGGTGTCCAAGAGCTCCAGAGGTGGACTCCAGAAGACCTCCATGCTTGGTGCTTGCTCCTGGCCAGTCTTGCTCCTCCAGGGCCATTCTTTCTGCCTAACTCTCCCCCGTACACAGGCATTCCCAGCAGGCAGCAAGATACCTAAATACCAAGAAAGGGCACTCCAACTCTCATGTTCTATCACACCCAAAACGCCACTATCATTGTGGCCATCAGCCATGGATTTCAAAAATTTGAGTCCTAGTCATTTGCCAGAGGATACACAGGAAAATTTGAAGGGAATGGTAGGTCTGCCAAATTGCAGGCAGTACTTTACTCATTAGATAATCCCTTCTCTCAGATCTCTCTGTTACTGCATCTGGGGGAAAGGAAAAAAGAAGAAAACATTTATGCAGCTTTAGTAGTACAATTCTGCTGCTGCTGTCTTAAGAGATGTTAATGTCACACATAAATCTCCATGTTTTACTAATGGCATCATATATCTTCCCAGGCATTTCTAATTCACCCCTTGTTGTGCTATCTACGTACTTTATCACACAGGGTTACTCTGGGTCAGGTGTTAATATTAAGACACGGTGCCTTGTCTTTCATAGGAAAGTACATGTTCTTATCTAAATTGCTGAGACTAATAACTTGAAATATTGTCCCTGCAAACATACTTGAATGGTGGATATTCAGATAACCAGAGCTTTTTTTTTTTTCCCCTCCCCTTCCCTCCCAGCGAGTGAACATAAATTAAGTCTCCACAGGAGTTAACCCAAGAATAAGCTGCATTCCCAATGTGCAGGCAAGGACGCTGTCCTGTACCGAGGTATCTCGTGTCCCATCTGACTGGGACCACACACCCACACCAGGCAGGACTCCCAAGGGTGCCACAGTCCTTTTGTTCCCCAGCAAACCCCTGCCTGCAGAAACACGAGCTGGGAAACTGAGCTGCTTTCCCCCTGGAAGTGTCTTCATTGCAAGTAAACATTATTGTACACAGTCCCTGCTGTGTAATCCATCTGGTGGGCTCTGTGCCTTGAAACTTGGATACCTGACAGTTAAATTGTTCTCAACTGATAACTGGCCTAAGGATGCCCCCTCTGCTTATTATTTCTTTGATCCAGATAAGCCTTTGGTTGTTTAATCAGTCACAAAGCTGAAGCAGAAAGAGAGAACATTGAAAAGCCTTACAACCCCACATACTTAATTGAGCCTAAAAGTAATTTCTGGGCAGAAAGGGAAAATTTAATTAACTCTTCTCTATAAAAATGTATTGTAAGATGTGTAGCAAGATCCTATACATTCCTTTGAAGTTTGTCATACATTCCTGAATACCTTTGACAGCCTAAGAAGTTATGTGTCTGCTTCTGATTAGATAATTGAAATAAATCTACACCAAATAAATTCAGATCTCTTAAAATAAACTGCAGAGGTACATGAACTTTGTAAAATGCTTGTAGTACTTCAACCAAAAGGCATTTCTGCAAAAATCAGCTACCATGAAGGAATTTATTTCTCTATTTTTTTTCATACATGAGGTCTGCAGCTAGCGTCCAAATTTTAATCCAGACTTAATTCCAGTCAGTATCAACTACAGTATGTGAACTGCAAATCACTGCAGCAGAGGGAAATCATATCTTTTACACTTACTACTTTCTCCATTTCACACCTAACAGTTAAATGCTCATTCAAAATGACAGACAGCACCGTGTCAGTCACTTACTCCAAGCCCAGCAGACATCTGCCTGCTATTTCAACTTGAGACAATACTGTCAAAGCTGACTGAACCCAGAGGGAAGAGCAGTGCTTCGTGTGGTCAATCTCAATTCACTGCTTCCAACCCAACAAGCCACCAACCAATCATGTTGCAATACAGGTTTGGCCAAACTACAAAGCTTGGAAAGGTGTGTGTGTGTGTGCGTATATATATATAAAAAAGTAATATATATTACAATGCAATATAATACATAGACCCAGACACATTACATAAAATGGAAGATGGCAATAAAACTGCATGTACTGCTTGGCAATACATGAATAAGAAGAAGGAGAATTTGAGGGTACACCTGGGTAATAACTGGTTAAAAACATGCAGCTACCTAAGGCTCAAACAGAGCACACAGACACCAAAGCTGACGAGGGACGCTCATGAAGCTGAGAGTGACCACGCAGACCCGAGTCGTGCTGATCAGAGGGATCTTATCAGACTGATCAGTCAGGTGTCCCTGCCAATCACTGTGCAACGCCCTTCTGAAATCACAAAGAGGACGACCCACAGCGGATTCGAGGTGAATCATCGTGATAAAAACCCTCATAAACAGTTTACAGCAAGATGACCAGACAGACACCTGGACATGCTGCAGTTCCAACTGTGTGACAGATCTTGCTAAAACGCCCAGATGGTATCACATGTCTTTTTTGGAAACACGTTCTCCAGCTCACAGTCCTGGGGGGATAATATCCCCCTTGTCCTTGTTCCTGGGACACTGCCAGATCCAAAAGCAGGCTGCAGGATGGCACAGAACAAGCGTTGCAATCACTCAGCCATCTGTCTACATGGCTCAGGAGCAGGTCCAGTCCAAAGCACAACTGGTGATGACAAGATAAACACAGACTTGTAGAATATCCCAGGCCACCAGCCCTGCACGAAGGTACATGAAGCCATAGAAGTGATGAAGTGCCTGACATTTACAGGGAGACACCTAAAAAAGGGGATGAGAGGCGCAACAGAGAAGCCTGTGCCAGCACTCATTTGAAAATATAACTTCGAGTCACAAAAGAACAATTTTAAAATGTGTCATGGAATCCTGTTGAGAGGTCAAGACTCATCAAATCCATGGGCGGAGAAAATGGAAGCAAAAAGTACTGAATACACAAAAAAGATGACAAATTGTAGATTAAATCTAGGTCTATCTCAAACTAACCCAAGTGTTCAGATGAAAACTTATTTCTAAAGGCTCCTGTGATGGCAGATCCACCTGCTGTTACTTTGCCTGACATCAACTCTGGAACACTGACCTGGGGCCAGAGTCATAGAAAAAGATTAAACATTTTACCCTATACATATTTTAATGCTTTCCAAGTTACAAAAAAAAAAATAAAAAAAAAAAAAAAAAAAAAAAAAAAAAAAAAAAAAAAAAAAAAAAAAAAAAAAAAAGCACTGTGCTCCTAAATTTCACAAAAACAATGTTATCAACATTTTTTTCTGTGCTTACCAAAAAAACCCAAAGTGGAACTACAATCAGAGCTCTCACAGAAGACAGCAAGTCAATGCTGCCTACATACAGTTTACAGAAAAATACAAGACAAACCTTTGTTACCAAAACACTCCTGATGAGTAGGAAGATAGGTTTTTTACAACCATCAAAAACTCTTGGAGAGCAGAGAATTTATATAAAAGCACACATGTAACATCATGTGAGTGTCTTGCACTACTTTTTTCCCCCAGGACTTTAAAGTGTAATTATTTGCTTTTGGTCCACTGAAAAATGGAGTGGGATTTTCCATTCAATCACTTTTTACCATCAGATATGTGAAGTGTCCATGCTAAACAGGAAAAAATTGTTTTCCACCAGATGGAGCAGTGCCACAATTAACAAAATTGCCACTACTAGCCTAAAATACACTGAGTAACATCACACCTAAATGGAAATACAACAGCCTGCAAAATCTGTGTTAAACAGTTCATCGCCAGCAGCAAGTGCCCAGAGCTGGTATTTCTGATTTCAGTTCCATGGCTGTGTCTTTCCAATCACCTATAAATCTTCTGTTCATTCCTTCCTACCCTCTTTTTCACAGCATTATTTCAGACTGGTTCTTCAAAAACCTGCACCCATCTTTGTTGTTTCTGTCTGTCCTCTCCATCGCTCCTGACAGCTCTGCCCTCCTTCCTCTCTCATCTCAAACTTGCAGATCCAATCCAATCTTCATTTCTTTCCCTCACATTTCCTCCCAATTTCAAGTCTCCTGCTAAACTCTACTGTCATTTCTCACCATTCTTCATTCTTAGCCCTCCTCAGGAGTATTAATGCAAACATGAAAAAAAAAACCACAAAAATAATAATAAAAAGACCCTAAACCACAGAACTTACAAAATTTTCTGATTTATTGTAGTACCTGCTTTACTTTACAACCTTCCCAGTTACTTGGGTTTATAAATGCCACAGCAGAATTAGTCTTCTTTCCCACCCACACCCATTTTCTGACCATATCACACATGAAAAAAACATACCAAAAAATGCATCCACCCTGGCTTCTGCAGAAAAGCTAGCATGTAAACATTCCAAAAGGAATGGGGCTTGGTTTTCTAAGCCATGCCCACACTGTCCTATAAAACCGTTAATCAGCTGTCACTAATTTGATCTATTGATCAATACCCAGTGGAAGATAGTGTTTCTTTATTCCTAGAACTCTAAAAACAAAATTAACATGAAAGGCGCAGGTAGCTCACAGTGAATTCATTCCACTCCACATAAGCTATGTATTAAGGCAAGCACTAAATAAAAAGCAAGCATTACATTTTCTTGTTCTGTTATGTCACTGAGGTGCCTGCTGTCAAACGACACATTTAGAAACTCGAGACTACATCACGATTAGTCATTAAAACAGCTTGCTCTCATTCTGGAGATGCAGCAGAGCAGCACATCTCACTTACATCTTCTTTTTCTCCCATGGACACGAGTCATTCATGTGAAGTTAAATCTACAATAAATTCCAGCCTGGAAGTCTCCCATGGAAGAAACCATCCAGAAAAGCCTCTGTGTGTGCCTTGCTGGTGGCCCCCAGTTTCTGGCTCCTGGATGCACGGCACCTCGAAAGCCATCTTGCAATAGTCCGACATCAACCTCCGTGTTTGTCCTGCAGCAGCTCATTTTCCATGCATTCTGTTCTGTGTTTCTTGTCTGTCCAGACATCTCTGGATCCCTTTTCTGTGACAGCTCCAGACAGGCTCCATAGCACAGGTTATAAACCATCGTAAGAAAGTCATTCCTGTTGGGTTTTTAATTAAACAAGCTCAATACTCCTGGCTGCAGCACATTTGCACTTCAGGGGTGATCAGAAAGGTTCCAACTTGTCTAGCAGGACTTAAGACCCTGTGCACACATAGTCCCCAAATCAGTTTTTATACAGAACTCGAGGGGACTTCTGAACTACAAGTAAAAAAAAAAATAAAACAGCTGTGGGACTCTGTGACATAAGGCAGATGTCACATTTTCTTACCACCACCAAGAGAAGGATCAACCAAACATTGTTCTCCCAGCGGTTCATCACCCTGAGCATAAAAATGTGTGTCTAATTTACTTGTCTGGTTTCAGATTCCAACTACTCCATAGGATTTTCTCTGCTAGAATCACAGAGCCTGTTAGTAGCCAATATCTGTCCCCGAGGAGGTACCAAGATTTGATTTTTATTAGAGTTTTCTATATTGTTCATACACAAGGTACAGTCATTCCATTTTTCTTGTTCCTTAACACATGATTTTGGTTTTGGCTGCATTACAACAATTTATCTGAACAGAGTCACTTTATTGAGTGATACAGATTGCACTCTACAGCTGCCTTATCTTCATCACTGCTCACTATCCCCCCACCCTCCTGATCCTGCTATCATCTGTGCTTCTTATCTGAAGTCTAAGTAGTAGCAGCTGTACTATCACCCAGTAGTAACTCTCCTTCCCTTCTGCTCCTCACTTCATTTCCCCCCCCCGAGTTTCCCAGTCCTGGCACGCTGCAGTAACAACTCCTCAAAGAGACCAGCACGCCCGATGCGCGTTTCCCAAAATCGCGTCGGAATTCCACGGGGACCATCTGCTCAAAGGCCACCAAACAGAGCTACTGCCGGAGAGGGCCAGGCCTCCCCTGCTGCCCCACTCCCCCCTTGGATAATCCCAGAGGAGCTGGGGTACTTTTCGTGTCGGAAAGGCGTGTTTATGGGAGTGACGGGTTACACAAGTGCAGCCACGGTATATTCTGTTGACCTTGGAAATTATCCCACCATTGATTTTATGCACAAAGCTTCCAAGCCCTGCTTCTCCCACCACCCCCGCTCTGTAAAAGCCTTTTTCAGTAGGGGACATGGGTAAGGAATTTTTTTTTTCTCTCCTTCTCATAAGTGTGTTAATTTTTCTTCTGTTTCTAATTCCTTGTTTTGGAAATTTGAAAAGTAACAGCTGGACAAACAGCAAAATTTTTAGGTATGGGACAGGGCAGACCACAGGATTTCCACAACCACTGAGTAAGTTCAAGGAATCTCTAAAAAACATCATTCTTGCACGTAATTTGCAAGAATGTGGATAAATGCAAATATTTGATAAGTACTTCTGGTTTTCCCTAAGGTTTCAAACACAACAATGACATTTGGAGAACTTGGAGCATTCCCAGTACCAACTGGACACTCTCAGCCTCTAAACTCTCCACTATATAAATGTGCAGTGTGTTTGCTGAGTAGATGTTTATATGCACTTCCTGTTTCAGAGCTAACTTTTTAGTTACTGGAAAAAAACCAGAAGCTCTCCAACCCCTTGGGAATCATTTTCCATTAAAGAGGCTTTAGATAGACTATTTGTTTTTTCAGATTTGGAAAGAAAACCCAAAGGAATGTGTATTTTGAGTATCTTTACTCCTTTTACAATAACAGTCCAGGGCTGTATGGCTGGAAAAATTTGCAAATTTATTTTTTCTAATCTACCTCATGACACCTGATGATGCTTTGCACCAATGGAACACGATTTCCTCAGACATGACCCTGACAGTTTTTTTACTTGATCACACAAACAACTCCAGTTATTATAAATGAGCAGCCCTACCAACAGCCTGCTTAAAAAAGGCCAACCATTGTGTGAGTATGAAGCCTGCTTCATCCCTTCCCACTTCCTAACAGCTGGGCTCTTTCAGGGCAGGAGAGAAGTCTGATAAAAGCTGCTGTTTGGGCTATCTTCTTCTAGAAAGCAAATTAATTTCATTTCAGCACCGTTCATCCAGGCCTTCTTACAAGCAAGCTTCCAATAAATTAAATTTTTCAAGAAACCATCATGCCAAGTGCTGGGGTACCTCACCCTTAGCATGTTTTGCCAGGATAGAAATCAGAGGATGTGGTACAACCAGGAACTGAGTACAAGACTAGAGGCTTCTTTTCATTACTGCCCTAGGCTTGACAGTAATGGAGAATCATTGCAGAAAGAACTGAAAACCTAAAAAGACATAGGAAGGACAGCAGTAAATCAGCAGTCTAAAATAACTCAGCAGATACTGTTTTAAGGAAATATTCCAGAGCACAGCATTCAGAAAAATGCTTAGGTGACCAGATTTCAAAGGGAGGATAAACTGAAGAAAAAGAAGAGAAATTAAGACATGGGTTGGTGATTTAAGCATCCCCATCTGGACCAATATTCTGTCTTTACTTATTTGACTACAGCCAGAGTAAACTGAGCTTTAAAGCATGCATCTGGATTTCTACCAGTGAAAGCTAAAAAAAGAATGTCTGCTTTTGCTGAAGTGTGATTTCTGAAAAACCCTGACTTCACTTCCAAAATGCCACTTCACTTAAGTTGGTTTTAGTGGTACTTTCAGGAATAACAGTATTAACTTCGGTTGGCTCACAGTGCCACTTTCACATTTCAAAATCTGTACTGATCACCTATCAATTGTTCACCAAAGCAGCTTCAGATTTTCTTTACCCTGCCAGCCACCATCATGTGATTTCTCAACACCTAGGGAGAAGAACTATGTGAAGGAATGAAAGCCTCAGATAATACTTGAAATATTTTTAGCCAAGTGCAAAATTTGTCCAGCAGTGGAAGGTCCAGCATTTGGAGGAATTATTCCAAATGGCACTAAGAAAACAAGAAACAGTTAAGTTGCTTCAAAAGTAAAGAAGCCAGACATGTCCCACGCAACCACAGTCACGGCTAAGTGTGTGCGTTATAATAAACTCTCTTTTCTCTCCGGGGGACCTGCTGGAGTTTATGTCACTGTTTCATAGCACTCCAGGTTTCACTCTTTCAGCAGGATGTTGCAAACACCCCCACTGAACATGGATGTTTGAGAGGTTACCGTAGCATGACAAACGGAGTGGATCCAGGGCTGATGAAAGATGCTGGGTATGAAGTTCTCTATTTAGAAGAAGTTATGGCAGGGACTAAGCAACACAGATTTCATTATGTTTCCCTAAAGACACAACTAAGTCCTGAGCAATAATCTACTCATGATTAGAATGACTACACACAGGTGTAGTGGAAAAATATGTCTTAAGAACTGAACTGAAGAGCATTTCCTGAACACTGCTGGAATATATTGCTTTGCATGCCTTAAATCACTGTGAATCTGTCAGACAGCAAAACTCTCAGTAATTTCTGACTTCTGCTGGATCTGACCTTACAATTCTGCATCACACTGCACCCTTCACTCCCCAGAACTTCAATCATGTAGTTTCATTTAGCAGGTATCTCTCTAAAAATGAATCATCAAGCAAACGTAAGGAACTCGATTCAAAATGAGTATCTAATTAAGTATCTAAGCTCCTGGTGTGTTTTAATATCTTTTATTTACCCCAGTCTTGATCTTTTTCAAGATCAAGAGTCATCAGAAGGAAAAAAAAATATTTAATAAAGCCTTCAGCTAGTGAGAGTTCTCAAATCAAACGTAGGACCTCTCCATGAAGAAAAAAGAAAAGACATAGCTTCCACGTTACTGAACTTGCTACACTTCCTTATTGCTACTCCTGGACCTTAAGGATTTGCTCCTGCTTTAGCTGAAGTCAGTACAGTACAGTAGAAAACAATTGCCCCTGTCTTTGTGAAATGACTCCAGTAGAGTCCAGTTTCACCCTCAGTGTGTAAAGATTGACAGGAGAAAGAAAAGGCTGTCTGGCACTCACCTCATGGCAGAGAAGGACACACCATGCCCTGCAGCCCTGGCTGGAGCAAACTACCCTTGACATCCTCTTACACTCTCCCTGTAAGTCATTCCACCACCAGCTTTCCATGCCTCCCACCCCTGAAGTAATGAATGGATGAATGTGCTGTATTTAATTCAAATTTATTTCTCACAGGAGGTGCTTTCTCCTCAGGCATAAGAGAGAAATAATTCCACAGCGGTCAATCTCACTCTATGTGCAAACTGCACCAGCCCAGCCTCCCTGGTATCATTATCTGACAGCACCTAAGTGGATCAAGGAAGACTTCCAGGGACAGATGAAACCTGTCAGGCCAACACACACAGCCATGGTGGGGAAGGGTGGTCCTCTAAGGCTTTTCATTCCCACACTGCAGTCAAGCACTGCATTTTGAACTGCATCCCTTATCAGCTTCAAGCCACTCTTCATTGACTCAAGGACAGAACATCTAAGGAGGAAAAAAAATAAATATTCCTCCAATTTTTAATCAATTAAGTATAACAGTCCAAAATATCTATTTTAATAGTAGCAACACAACAAAATATCTTCTCAAGATATTTCTGTGAAGGCAAAACAATTAAAATCTACAAGTCTAAATACAATTTGTTTAACTTTTTAACACAAACTCTTCCACATAACCCTATTAGGCAGTGCATCCTGCTCTGTGACTTAGGGTCATACTTATTTTTAAGACACTCAGCCTGACAAACATTCCTGCTGTAGCTCCTCCTTACTTTTAGAGTGCTTGGGGTTTTTTAGAAGTCAGGCTTCTGAGGGGACAGGCAAAAGGGGAAGTCACCACCAGTAGCCCCCTGTGTCTTACAGGATCTACATTGTACTAAGGATTCTCCAAAGCAAAGGCTTCAGGAGAACAGACTCTCAGAATTAAACTTTCTAAACTCCCTTCTTAAAAGCCTTGCCAATGCTCATATAGGATGACCGAGAAGTAAATCTAAATTCTCTGTAATTCTTTCACAACTTCAACCCCAAACCATTCCATCTTCTGCCAATTAAGTGGGCTAAAAGTACCACCCACGTTCACTCCAAAATTGCTCTTCCCTGCCCTTGAGAGCAGCTGTTGCAGCCCATATCCATAGCCCTGCCTGCATACAAGTTTCCTTTAGCACCTGCAAAGCAGATTTACCTTCCCAGAAAAAGGAAAGAACAAACACCTTCCCATCAACAGACAACACCCAGTGTCAGACCCCAGCCTTTACATGGAGTCTCTCACTGGGATGAAGGAGCAGGACTCCACATTACCCATGTGCAGGCAAACTGAAACAGAGATAAGGCACTTTGCTGCCCCACAGCACCACTTTCCTGTCTCCATAAACCCAAAGAGTTACAACCCTGCAATAGTGTGACTAGATCTTCTGAGCTTCCTTCAACAGATACCACAGAGAGACAGGTTTTATCCTCCTTGCTATTTGAATGTATTTTTCACATTCTTTTCAGATGGGAGGACCCAAAGGGCAATAAAGTATCTGCTCTAATGTCACATAACTTGCAATTTCCAGTCTGCTCCCCAGAAAGCCTCCTCTTTCCCATCACACACTGGCATAAAAGCAAGATGTTTGATGAGCAAACTTCAGTGGAGCCCCATCAGTGCAGAGAAATCGTGGACCCATTTGATCCAGGTCATGGAGGCCAGACATGACCACACTTGCCCATTTTATTTTTCTTTTTTTTTTTTTAATTCATTGATACTGACTACCAACTTTAATACACAGACTCCAAGCTACTGCCCATCAGTGTAACTTCTGTTAAAACCCCATGCTTTCATGCATCCAGAAGAATTAGGTTTGTGTAAAATAAAAACCAAAACAGATGCCCAAGAGATGTAAATCAGTAAAGACCTACTGATGTTACAATGATTTATAGAACCCAGGGGTTCGGCTTAGCGAAGCTTTCTGCATTTGGCGTTCTCAGAGCACTCACAATTCTCTCCCTTCCCCTCCTCACATTCCCATCAAATGCAGCCCTGTAACAAAAGTGTTCTTTTCCCAACTTGGCTTCAAGTCATGGCTGCAGCTCTCAATAGTATATAACTTGTCAAGATAAAATATGTTTGGGGACATACAATCTCTACTGAGCATTTTATTGACTTAACTCTACCATTTCTGAAAGGCAGCCAAAATTCTTTAAGGTTTCTAAATGACTTTGTTTTCTAAATATTATCCATGGACAGATATAAGAACACAAAAATCCTCAGCTGTTTGTGTAGTTTGACTTATGTGCCATGCATTGCCCATCATGATATACTGGTTTTCTTTTGAAAGCAAACAAAACAAATCCCAGCTACAAGTTGCTTGGGACATAATGCAGAGTTATCCTGGGAACCATTCAAAGCAGGAATTTTGCCCACATAATGTCCGCAGGTCGTTCGGAAACTACAATTTTGCTTCAAAAAAAATAAAAAGGCAACCCAAAGCAAAACGAAAAACCCCACAAAGTTTAGGCCTTCAGTGCAGCTTTTCTTTTCAGATGCTGTATGAGATCCAGGATGGTCAAGATCAAGATACTGGGAGTTGTTACTGATGCCACAAAACACTCCCAGTAACATCTCACAGGAGAAAAAATGACTCTTGGAAAGACCAGAACGTCTGAGAACAAGAATGAGACCAGCTCTCAGGAAGATCCCACGTGTACTCTTGTCCTGTAACATACCCTGGCTACTCAAGACAGTGATTCCTAAATGTTAAGCCTCCCAGAAAGCAATTCTAAAAAGCCCAATGCCCTAAATGGAGACTGAAATTTTAAACCTGATAATTTGCTCCAATTGTCTGAATTAGTGACCCAAAAATCAGTTGGTCCACGTTACTTCACCAACACGACTTCTTTGTAAAGAGGAATTAAAAACTGCTAAAGTGGAGGAACTAGGAACCTGCAAGATCAAAGAGCAGGGACAGAAAAGCTCAGCAGCTGATGACAGCCTTATCTACCACGAGTTCTTGGTAGGCATCACTTTAGTTAATAACAACATCACAATGCACTTGTCACTTCCAGGGCACCTTTCATTAAAGGACCTCTGAACACGTTGCAGACCCTGATTAAGCCTCAAGCCACAGCATTCCTGTGAGAAATAGCTGTCGAAATCTCCAAAAGATCAGGGAACAAGTGTACTCTTAGAGCAGATTATTAAGGCTCCATCCACAACAGGAAATGACCCCCAAGGCTGGAGAGTAATGAAGAGGACTGAACCAGTGCAAGCAGTGCCAGTGCTCTGACCAGACAGAGATCTTGTACAGCCTTTCACGAGCTTATTTTCAGCACAGCAATCACTGACCAGCGCTGAAGAGCTTTGCTGCAGTCAGCCCTTCACCTCTGTGCCACTGCAGAAATCTCAGATGTGTTTTCTAGATAGGTAACCAGGGAAAAAAGGCAAAAATTCTGCTAAAGCAAAACCTAAGCAGCAGCAGAAACGGAGTGCAACAGAGTCCCATCTCCTGTTCGAGCAGACTGCCACCTTGAAAGAGATCAGTCACACCTTCAGATGCCTTAGGTGTTCTTGAAGATTTTACCAAGTGTTCAATTTTGAAGCTGCCCACTTAACTACAGTTTTACCAGAGACTTTGAAATGAAAAAAAAGCTACTCTCACCAAGATGCTTTAAACAGAAGAAAATAGTGGGAAGAAGTGTCAGAGGTCAGATCTGCAACTCTGTTTAATTCACTTTAATGTACACACAGAAGAATGCAAAGCAATAATTTTTCTCTCCCATTCTGTCTGCAAAGCACAGCTCGAGCCATCACCTCTGTCTTCTGACACCAGTCAGCTATAAGAAACAGGTACCTTAATGTTAAACCTGGCCAGCTGTAACACATTTGCTAAAGTAATTACATTTATTTTTACAGATTACATGGCTTTAGGTTTCACTTGCTGATGTACTGGAAAATCAGAAGTTTCGATTTTGCAGCTTAAGTTCAGCACTGTTATAATCAAAGACAGCACCCAGTGCCTAAAGCTGCTAACCATGCTCACATTTTAAAATGCAGCTAGCATGTACTACAGGATCTGTATTTCTCATCTGATAGCTCAAAGTAACTTATATCCTTTTCTCTTCTTCCCTGTCACATTACCAAGGCTATGACAATTAGCCAGCGATTACCAAAATGTTTAAATCTTTGGTCTCTGTCAAATGAAGCCTTTCTCAATCCACTTAAATTTACGCACAAGAAATGACGTTATTCTGAGGCTGATGTCAGCAGCTGAGGGTCCAAATAAAATCTGGTACTTCTGGCCATGGAGAAGTGGCTGAGCTGTTTGAAGACGAAACAGCATTCAAAATGAAATTTCAGGTCCCATTCCCCCTCAGTGAGGACAATTACAAGCTAGGAAATGTAAAGCCACTGAATGGACTCAGATGGGTAAAAGTCAAGGGCAGGCACATATTTCTTTGGGCAGTCTGCATCAGCTGTTAGGAGAAGAAATGCTAAAATAATATTTAACAGGCATTGACAGAAAATCCCCACAACAGCCAGAGCTGCTCTTTCAGGAGAGTAACTCCCAATCGAAATGATGACAATTAAAAGTTCCTAAAAGCACCGTTTTGGCAAAATCCAGATTTTATGTGCCATGGGACAAGCCAAAAGAGGAATGAATGATTACCTTTCAAAAGCTGCTGGAAATACCATGGCACGGAGTATAAACGGGAGAGCACCGACAGCTTCTGACGTGCAGCACCTCTGAAGGTGTTTCACTGTCTGTAAGGGTCATCTCTGAGTAACGTGCTGGGGATTTTCAGAGCAGGCATTTCTCTCCAGAACCCTTTATTTAGTACTCTAGTGAGCATAGATGCTTTTTTCAATCTTAAGGGAGAGGGGAAACAATTGCTCTTTTAGCACCACTTTGAGATACACTCTGCACGACGACAAGTGGTTAGAAATGAACTTCAGAGGTAAACCTGGGCTGAGATTGCTCAGGTTTCAATGCAATAAGCAGAAGAGGGCTACAATGTAATTGCCTAAAAGCCACTTAAATAAATTTTAACAAATAAAAACAAACTTTTTATTGCTGTGACAGTAAACCAGAAGTAGTATGGGATCAATAAAGCGAAGCAAAAGACAGACAAAATAAAGCCATCGGGTAAAGGAGGAAGCAGTCTGGGACAGCACTGTCACTCAGTTTCACACAAAGCAGCATGTTTGATACTATGTCCCTCTTGGTATTGCTACACACCCCAAAGTTTTGAACTGCCACCCTTGCCCTGAGAGGGAGAAACTGGATGCAAGCACAGCTGGCTCCCCAAAAGAGATTCTAGGGATTGCTGAATTGAAAAGATGAAAATTGGGCAGCAAGTTGACTTAATTCTTCAATATAATACATTTGTAATCTCTGACATGCCTTAATAATAAGCTGTACAAACATTTCATGTTGAGTAACAATTGTCTTTGCCGTCTGATGAGGTAAGAAAATCCATTTGATGATAAGCAAAGGGTCGGCTGTATTAGGATCCCATTGGTACACACAACAGTTCAAGATCGAATCCCTTAAATTTGCAGCATACCAGCTTACTTCTATTCAGTTTCCTTTGTTCCTATCCCTTGAAAAAGAACCATAAAAAAATAAAACTGTTCCTGATATCACCTAAGGAGATTAATTCAGCTTGACAAAGCTTCTTACTTACAGTGGGAATTTGAACTTAAAATTCTGACATCCCAGTCAGAATTTTTTTGCACAATGCTTATTGTAGGTCACATTAAAATAACAAGCAAGATTCAGCTGGTGCTATCCATATAAACATTGTAAACCACTAATTGCATTTTTTTAAATGAAGAAAAAAATGTATAAACAAATTCCATTTGCAGAATCAGTGATTTCAGCTGGGTGGAATTCTGCAAATGCCTCTCCTCATCAAGCAGCCAAGTTGGGTAGCCACCACTGTCTTTATGAATACTGAATAGGGGCATTATGTCCATACAGAAAATGTATATGGGGAAGGAGGACAGGTCATCTTTCATGCACATAAGAACACCAACACAAGTGGAGCGTGTTTGTTTTCTACTCCTCATGTAAATGTCAAAATGTAATTTATATCTAAGATATAAATGAGACATTCTATCTCATCAAAATGGCCCTTCAGTTGAAACCCATTGCACCTGTATAAATGCAAAGTCACATGCAGTACATAAAGATTTTCTTTCTGGTACTTCAGGGAGATACTTTCGTGCTCCTTGGGCAGCAGGCAGCACCAAAGTTGTATGAGAAACAGCTGTTCCTATGTACCCTCCTGCCTTTGTGCCACAGATGTGTTCCAGCATAAAAATCCTGGTTGTTCATTTCTGACACACTTGTCCCAACTATCGCGTCGCTTTTGGGCGCGGCAGAAATGGATGCGACACCATCCGTGTGATCTCTCCATCCTACACTGCACTCCTGCACTGAACTCCAGGTTACTCTCAGGCCTTCTCTTCTCCAGCCTGCACAATCCCACTTCTCTCAGCCTTTTGCCATAGGAGAGGTGCTCCATCCCTCTCATCAACTTGGTGACCTCCTCTGGATTCGCTCCAACAGGCTGATGTCCTTTCTGTGCTGGGCACCCCAGAGCTGGATGCAGCACTGCAGGTTGGGACCTCACCAGAGCTCAGTGGCAGAATCCCCTCCCTCCACTGCTGCCCACGCTGCTCTGGATGCAGCCCAGGACATAACTGGCTTTCTGGGCTGGAAGTCCACACTGCCAGCTCATGTCAAGCCTCTGCTCCACCAGCACCCCCAAGCTACTGTAAAAAATTGATCCTGTCCTGGCCAAAACTAGGACACCTATGGATATTCTTCCCTGGGATTATACGGCATATTTTAGACCTGTGTGTATTGCTGTAGGAGACAGAAGCCCCAGCCTCTGCCCCTACCTCTCTCACTGACTTTCCACATGACCTTGGGCATTTTTGTCCCAGTAAAGGGATCTAAAACATGCACAGTGTTGTTTAGCTTATACAAAGCAGACTGAATTTGGTAAGCACTGTTCAACTAAAGACAATATTAAAATAGAAATATGGGGTGGTTTTTAAGACAGAAGAATGCTGGAAGCGAGCAGAAGAAAAGATTTTCTGTGCTGTATCCAGACACGAGCTCTCCCACTGGAGCTTCTCTCTCAGCAGCATTTAATTTCCTCAGGAAGATGATCCACGGAGAACTAAAAATCTCATCTCAAATGCTTTCAGCAATGGGCTCTCTAGTTCACCCCTACCACTGCGAATCTGGCAGGGCACTGCAGCTGGCAGAAGTAATTTCTGCCTGGTGGCAGAACAGCATCTACGTGAAACGAGTTGGTGATCTCAGACCAATTATGTGAGAGCGTATTTCTGCACCACCACTGGAAATAATTAGCAGTTGTACGAACCACAGGGACACCAGCTTCTGCTGTGCTTTGTCTGTGGACAATATAATTAGCTTTGGTTCAGACAGTGAACACTAAGAAACCTGCAACAGGCTGAGAAGAGACTTGTAACCCCACTCTCTAAGAGCTCGCTTTAAATAAGCGGATAGGGCCGTTTAAAACATTCTCGATACTTTATTGCCTTCCCCCCCTCAATTTTGGGCTACAGATCAAGCTTAATTACCATCATTCTGCTTTCCTTCAAGTCCTCAAGGGAAGTAAAAATGAAAGTTAACACTACTGAATTCCATAGTCTTAAAACATTTTCCCTCCATCGCTGGGAGCGCACAGCATCAGCTGCAAACCACATTACAACGAAACTTTGCACCACACACCTGTAAACATCACTGTTTCAAACACTGAGTAAAGCAAAAAGCATCTGAAACCAGCGTTTACACTGGTGGGAAATCCTGATAAAAATCAAGGGAGTTGTGTTAAACTCTGCACCTAAAACACAACATTTCAAAGCTCGCACCGAGGAGGCTGCAGGCTCTGGTCCCGGGTGTGCCTCTACCTCAGGTGCTGCTGTACAGGAGAGCAGCAAGCAGGACTGCCAAAACACAAGGAGAGCAACAAACCAGGACAGCAAATCCCCCTCTTGTATCCTTTATATTCACTCTTAACCAACACCTGTCACATCTTCAGCCGCGTCTCCTCACACCCAGAAGAACAGCAAAGCCCATCTCACAGCTGCAGACTGTTGCTGTAGCACAGAATATCCTTCTTAACCAACACCTCTACTGGACCTGAAGAAGCTTTAAAGTTCTTCTGTCCTTTTGAGACCAAAGCTACATTTTCAGTACAGCACAGCCACCTTCCTGCAATTTTTCAAGATTTAGCTGAGCTGAAGGCTGGGCTTGAAGGAAGACGCAATATTACAGAATTCTGAAGAGAGAGTTGACTCAAAAAATATACAGTTCTAATTTCACTCCTTCCTTCGGTATTTTCAAGGCAGAGTAACTGTGCATGTGGTGCTTTTGTCTGAAGCGGTTTCACAATAATCAACACAACTTCTTTTGATATGGTCGGAATTAAGGAGCCAAAACCATGAAGCTCCATGCAGAACAGTCTAATTTTGCTGTATTTTCTAGCCATCTAATCAAGGAAACCTGAGAAACCCAGTAAGAAAAATGCACTCTAGCACTCAAAGAAAATTAGATACTTCTTTGGTCCTCCCTGGCACATTTTCCCCGCAGTCCATTCTGGATTTACACAGGTGCTACTCAAAGCAGAATTTGGCCTCCTCCTCTCAGGTGGCCTGACACATTTACTGCAGCGTGCAGATATGCCCATATATTTTATACGTACGTAAAGCACATTTCCAAGACTAAAACCCTCTCCCAGAGAGTCTCCCCAGGTCTCTGTCTGATTTTGGCCTCATTTACTCCCTTGCAAATGAAAAGCAGTTCCATTGAAGTCAGTGAGGTAACGCTTGTCTTAAACGTGTGTGAGATCATGTCAGAGCCGTGGTCCATAATAAAACCAGCTGCCGGTAACTCTTCTACAAGTTTCCATTCATTAAGTTTGGGGTTTTTTTGCTTGAATTCACATGAGCAGTATCCACGGGCCAAGAAACACATTTTAGAATGATAGCTATTTCCCCCTTGCTAAAAACTAGAAAGTGCAGCAAACTATCCCCAATCCTCACTGAAAAATGACAGTTTATTGTATATTGTTAATAAACAGAGGTGTTTATGGACAAAACATGTGTGAACATACTTTTGGGAATCATCCTGCACTGCCTAGAGGATAGGGACAAGATGACCTGTATATGTCTTTCCCAGCTTTTCAGCTTTGGTTTTGCAGGAGGGAGATTGGTGTTGGTTATGGGGGTTTTTTACACCTACAGCTTCTGGTATTTCATTCTAAACTGGGAAACATTGAGCGTGCCTATTTAAATTCAGCCTCAGAGATCTGCAAGCATGGAACCAGGATCAATGAAACCAGTTCTGTGCCTGCTAATGCCAACAGCCTTTCCATCAGTGACTTTCCATTGCCTTGAAGGGTCACAGGAGAGACAGAAATAACGTGCTCAGATTATAATGTTTTTTCCAGTTCATCACGCCAGTCTCCAAGCTTTCAGAACTGTATAACTGTACTTTGTCACACAAGTCAGATTCACAGCCTGTCACCACTTCAATCCGCTCATTTATAACAAAACATATTTCCCACACGTTTCCTACACATACAGTAAATTCCTTTCGTTTTTCACTAAGATGAGCTGATCTTTATCAGATACTCTGACACAGAAGGCAAACACAGCATTACTCCCTCTCCACTTGTTAATACTAAGCTTGCTATATATTGTCTCCAAGAAAGGAGCTCACATCTGTTTACAGATGATAGTGAACAGAGGGGGGGGAAAAAACAAACCAAACCAAAACAAACTGCCTGTTTTGGAAAAGCAATTGGGTTGCTGCAGCAGATGGCACAAGAATGGTGAAGTAGTTTTCGGTGAAGTGATAAGTGAAGCAATAAACATCTTTACTGACCATGGACAGAGGGACTGAAGCCTTGAGGCTGCTCACAGGCACGACAGGACGGGGCTGATGACTTTGAGAGCCTTTACTGAGCGACCCCAAAGGCAAGGGGAACTCCCAGCTAGGGACAGTGTAGAGCAGCAGAGTTAAACACCACCAACTCCTGCAAAGCTTCTCTACAATCAGCCACAGTGAGAGTGCACAAACACTGAGCTGGGTCACAAATCACTTAGGGGAGGGGAAAACCAAGGGAAAAATTACTCCAAAACATGCGTCATTTATGCTTTCCTCTTTTAAGAGGTAAAAGAAAAACAAAGCAGCCTCCTGTCTTCCTTTGGAATCATAGAGACAGTAAAAACAGAAGAAATGAAAAGCATTTTTGACCATGCTTATTGCATTCAATGTTCTCATTACTCAAGGACTTTTTCCAAAGGCTCCAGATGCCATTTACAAAGCTGATATAACGCAGAGTTTCTCACAATCCAAATCCTGAATGAAAAAATATGAATGAGATTAGATAAGCAGTTATTTTGGTCTCCAAATTGGCTACCCCTGATCCTTCTAAGAGCTGGAAAACAGAATTATTCGTGTGCTACCACTGCATTACCCAACAGTCACAACTTGACCGTGCTTCTTTTGGCCACATCAGAGCTCCTCAGTGGGCATGCCTTGGCATGACTTCCTGATAATGGTCAAATGCCACCTCCTCAGAAGTACTGCTGGCCAGAGATGAAAAGTGTTTGGAGGAGCAGAAGACTGGTTTCCAATCCAGGCAACCCGTCCTGTGGCTGACTACAACACCCATGTGGAACGTGGCCTCAAAATATAAGCGTGGTGTGGAATGAGGTGTAGTCTGGGAGAGCCAATTGATCCATCAGCCCTCCTGGCCACCAAGAGATGTGGGTGTGCAGCAAAATCACACAGGAGATCCCAGACAATCTCTAAACTTACCAATATGACACAAACAACGTATTTCCAAGGTACTCAATGCAAAACAAACAACAAAAACTCCAGAAAACCTCCAGCAAGCAAAGAACCTTGTGCCACCCCACTGTTGCACTTAAACGTTCTCAGTGTGAAATAAAATGCAACTACACCAACTACTTTATCCCTGTGATTTTGATGGCAGAGAATACCGACCCCTAAACAAAATAAACTGAAAAGCAAGAACGTAAACACAACTGTGCTCCAATGACTTTGCATCTCGGTGTTGTCTGTGTAGGGTTTCACTACCTAGGAACTGATGTGGCGGAAAGAAAATCCCTGAGAGCTGTGTGGAGCACTGGGGACCCCTTCTGCAGCTCCCATCCAAAGCACACTGCTCCCTTCCTCTCCCCAGAACTCATCCCTGATTGTACACACACGCTTAACTTCTGTGCTTCGCTCCTGTGGTCCCATCCCTGACCTGAAACACTGGCATTTAATCATGGCTTTTCTTAAAGTTAGTGCTTTATACCTGGTGAGATTAAGATTTTTTCCACTAATCCCAGCTTTTAGGCATATAAATGCATGCTAGAAGCACTGAAGACCAAGGAACCACGTTTATATACGCACTGGTAAGGGAAATGTCCTTTTCTTGTTTGGGTTATATAGGGGGGAGGAGAGGAAATAGGCTAGTGTGTCTGGTTTTAGAAGGAGGGTTAAGTGGCAAACAAAACTGACTGAAGTTTACAGGGATCTAAATAAAGGAACAAGAAAAAAAACTACTCACAGAGCTTTTAATAACACACAGCAGAGAAAACTGCAAGAAGGCTGCATACAAAAGTTCCTGCTTTTCCTTTTTATTGTCAATATGCTCCTTGATTGCATACTGTGTCCAGTGAATAAGCCATTTTACTATTGTGGTTGGAGTGAATGAAGCTCAGACCTTTCCCATATATGGCAGGGCCTTTTAATCACCAGGGAGCGAGGAGCAATGGAATTTTACTGGCTTTCTGGGTTTGCAGTGCCCTCTCTTGTACAAAATATCATTTCCCAGCAAATGCTCGTTGCTGGGATTTTGACCCAATTTCCTGCTGTCGTTGTCCTTTAGGGGATGTGTAGAAAACCAAACAAAAAGGGCCAGTTTCTTGATAGCTAGCAGCTCACAGGGAATTCTGAATTCCTCTTAACTCAAGGAAATCAAACAGACTAGATCCAATGTGTATTTTTAAAAACCCTCAATATCATTTACATCACTAAATGTGTACCACTACGGCTACTGAAATCAAGTTCAGATTCAGGCCAACTAATGCCCAGGTTAAAACTTCTCCCTCGTTTTCACCAACAGAAAAGAGATTAGTGGTGTTTTAAATTACTGGGACAGCAGTAGGGAAATTCTCAGCTGGCCTGCTTTTGTCAGTGCAATATACATTAGCCACAGAAATGCTTGGCTCCGTGTCATCTGGATTGCTTAAATGCTCTTGTTCATATTTACAGCAATTAAAATGCTGCACTTCAGTCTCTATAATCCAAGTTCTGTTTGAAGTGGCAAAGCAACAGCTGTGGCTTATCAGACATCTGAATGAAACTCCTCATTTTCATAGCAGGGGTGTGGCTCTGCACATGGGGAAATGCTGTTCCCAAAGCCAAACAAAGCAGCAAACCCTCTCCTCTCTGCAGACCCAGGGCTGCAGCCCTCCAAAGGGATGCTGACCAGAGGCATCCTGCAGCACCGGCAAGTTAAGCTGGGCAGGTAAACGAGAGCTGACCAAACACTTCTCCAGATCTCACAGCTAACCCAACCCATTCCTGTTTCCACACATTGTAGCCAAGCTCTTGGAATTTCTTTTCCAAACGTATGAGTTTTAACAAGGCCGGAGCAAAGCCAAATTCTCCCCAGCTCAATGCCCATTGAAATTGCTGAGAGAAAGGAGGTTATCACGAGGTCATTAGGAAGATGCAGATAAAGTCCTTTGCCTCCTCCATCTGCAGCTGAACCTGCTCAGACTGAGCAGAAATTGTCCTCAGCTGATATTAGAAAGCAATGGTCTGGGCTATCACACTGGCACGGCCAGGTCCTCTGAAATGGTGAGGAGTTATAAAAGGTCATGCCTTTGTGCTTCTGGGATGAAAGATTTTACCAGGGTGAACATTGTGGCTCAAGGGGGAAAAAAAAAAAAAAATCAAGTGATGGCCATTTCACCATTAGAGAGCTCACTGTCAAAGAAAAGAATGAAGTGGGAAAAGGGTAGTAACATGCCCTGTGGCAGTCAGAAAGACAAGAGAGAACATCAAAGCCTTGCAAATAAGAAACAAACAATGGCCTGATCACAGACTGCTTCATTTGGGCAGAGCTGCCTTTGAAGAGGGCTGGAATCCAATGGGCACAAGCCTGCAGGATCGAACCCTGACTTCTGAAGGAGCACAGGAACCGCTGCTCCGGCGCTCGCTGGATGAGGGTTTGTCCAGCCCTGCTCTGCTTCTCCCCAGGCAAAGTCAGCTCCTTTGGACAAGGATGCAAAACAAGCCGCCAACAAATCTCAGGCCCTTTGTTTACATAGCTGTCATAGGTTCAGGCTCCCTTAGCCATTTAATGAATCACGAACACCACTTCTTCCTCACCCCAAGTTATTTAACTTTTAGCAGTGTCACAGCGTTTTCCCTGCCCTTTAGGTCTCCCCATGCTTGAGGGAAGATTGAGAAGGTCACACGTGCGTGCATGTGCAGTGACACTGTCTTCCTGCATCTAGCAATACCTTCATATTTGTTGGCCAACAAAGTTACCCTTCTGAACAGATCCCAAACCAGAGCATTTACAGCAAAACTTTATCTCCACAAATCTATTTATAACCCTTCTATGAGCTAAATTCCAAAGATTTTTTTTTTTTTTGCCATTTAAGGACATAAACCAGAAAATGTGCAAACGGGTGGGTTCCACTCTGCTTCACACCCTCCACAGCAAGTCTCAAGGGAAAACGCTCTTTATTTGTATTCTGTACACAAGAGGGTGTGGAAACATGTAATGTTTCCATTGCCTGAAATCTTTCCCTAATATTTTCCCCACTGCAGCTTGGCCTGGCCCCAGGGGTTACAATTTCAGCTGCTCTCATCAACATGAGACTGAACAAGCAGATAAGGTTCAGCAGCTTGCTGAGTAGTTTTGCTTCCAAGCTTAGGACACTCCGGTGGGTCTGTAAGCAAAAGCTGCCTTCGTGCATTTTTGGAACAAAAATGTCAGCGTGACAGCTTGACAGGAAGACTGGTCCAGATGCAGCACAAACAATTCAATCTTCATGCACCCAGGAAATTCCCTCTAGACACGGCATCACAGTGTCACCACTGAGCCTGGTCCACCTTCCACCTCATTCCCTAGGCTGCAGTGGTTTTAGACCCATAATCTAGAAGTCGAATACATATCTGTGTGAACACATAAGGAAAATAAAGAAGTCTAAGATCTTCTGGGAAATCAGTCAAAAATAAGGTTTTAGCCAGTGCTTAAACTTGGCAGTTTGGTATTGCAAATTCTTTATAAACACTAATGAACTAAGCCCCAGCAGACCCATGGGCTAAATACAGAAAGGTACGGATTATCCTTTGCTTGGAGATAGAGGAACAGACACACGGCCATTAAGTGACTCACCAGGTATTTATGACCACAGGAAAAAATTCAAAGGAGAAATTACTCCAGTGGCTTAAGATACTGCTGCTTTTTCCCTTTCTTTCCCCTGCTTCCTCAGCTATTTGGTCCTGCCCTCACTGCAAACCAGCACGACAGTCCCCACAAGCAATTCTTCCTTCCTGGCTTCAACCCATAAACACTGCTCTAGACAAGATTTTCTGATCAGGAGGTGCCCCTGTGCTTCATGGACAGAGTTTTCCCCTCTTGAGGGGCAGGCACAAGGGGCAGGAAGGGGGAAAGAAGCATCAGTTTGGGGTGGTGGTTGCCGACCACGGGTAGAGGAGGTGGGTGGCCCAGCAGAGAACTGGGCACCGCTGTCCCTGGGTGCACAGCAGCGCTGCAAGACGAAGCAGGAGCCAGGAGGTTTGCAGGAGGCAAAGACCAGAAGGCAGCAAGTCCTCACAAGGGCAGCTGGCACAGAAGGGACCACGCTGGTGTCTGCTGCACAGTCAGGCTGCCAGCCCCACACTGTTTATAAGCACAGATCCAAAGGAAAAATGCATGGAAAGGAGCACTTCCTTCATGCAGGATGTAAACCACACAGCTAACATGCCAGCTAAGTAAGAGTGTTACATTCCCCAACCTTTTTGGTTGATCCAATCTGTTTCAAGAAATGTAGGAGCAAGCTCCCCCGGGGGTGGGAGGGATCCCAAATTACAGAGCACTGACCGTCCTTCCCTGCTGGGCTAGATGAATGTACAAAAAGGCATCAAGAGAGAAAAAAAAATGTTATATAGTTCAACTGTCCTGTGACCTCAGTGTTTCATCCAGAAAGGTCAGATCTAATCTGATCTTCAAATGCCTCTGAGTCAAATTTCAGCCTTAGCCAAATCCCTGACAAGCAGCAGCTACATCTTCCAAGCAAGAACAGCACCCCAAGAGGAAGTGCCTGCACACAAGTAGGTGACTTCCTTCCAGCACAGCTGCCCCCCAAACCCATTCTTACCCATTTAACCACCCAGCAGCGCTGCACAAAGCCAGCAAACCATGCCCTGCACATGCAGGTTTCCCAAGGCTCTAGTGAGGCAGCAGCTTTCTCCTTACAAGCTGCCAGGGGGTAGTTACTAAGAGGAGACAATTTTTAAAGAATGAAAGCTCGCTTTGAAGGCAGACTCCCACTCTTTGCAGTCACAGGCCTGTGTGCCTCAGGCTTTGTACACCTGGAGCCCAATCCTGAAAACTCCCTATACCGCTCCTCTCGGAAGCAACCAAAGGTTCACAGGGCTGCACTTCCCCCTTCTGCCCTGTTACCTTTTTTGGTGCTTTCTCCCATACCCAGGAGAGTCCAGACAAGCCCTGCAGATGGTCAGTAATGATCTCCTGGCCCTCTCATTCTTAGGCATATATGGTTTCCTGTCCCTCTTTGTTCACACTCTGGGATCAAATGTACCAAGCTGCACCCTTGGCAGATAGGGGTTAAGAACTGCACTGATCTTTAACACAAAGTAAAACTCAGGCAGCCCACAAGAATAGGTCTCATGTAGGCAACTACTGAGAAATCAGAGTGTTCTCAACAGTCCCAGAACATTCAAGTTCTATTTGTCCTGCAGGCTCTCACTTTTCTACAATGAAAAGATCACCCCCACAGGCAGGGCTGCTCCAGCTGTGTGAAGGGAAGTGTGAAACAAGGAGGATTTCCAGTCAGGCTCTTGATAGACCCTCCCTGGCATCTGCATAGGGCAGAAGCCACCTCCTAGCAGGCAGCCATGAGAAAAGCCTTGCCCTACCTTTGTGGTCTGGAACGAGCAGCGCTGCACCCTAACCCTGTATGGGACTGAACAGATGCTCCGTGTCACGAGCCCAAAGAATAAGAAACCTTCCCATTTAACACACTTCAGTTTTCCCTCTAATGCCAGCCAGAGGAACTTACACCCACCCCCATTTTTCTTTCAAACCACCTATCTTTCAGTGTCGCTACTGCATTGTGTGTATCAGTGTTGGACAAGAAGTAAAAGCACGAGGGAAGTTACCCCTTTCTCAGGCTGCTCCATGTCAGAATGATGCTGTGAGTATGTGAAGCAGCAGTTGTGGAAAATCCCTCATTCTCCTGAAACGTGCTTACATCACTCACTGTCAAAGCGTATTCAGAGCGCACAGGACTCCCCCTGCATCAGGCCCTGAATCCATTAATGATGGTATTGATTTCACCAGGACTAATCCTGTGAATGAAGGCTGTGGAATTGATCCTCTTGTCACTGCAAGTGGCAACAAAGAGGAGTTTTCAGGAAAAACAAATTATTTCAATTGAGTCTCTTGTTCACGGACATCTCATCTGGTACTTCCCTCCCATCGTGATTTCGATTCTGCATTAACACATGCAGGTTTTATTGAGTAAGATTGCCTATCAAAGCAGCTTCCCCAAAGGAGGCAGACCTATCCTTTCTTCAAATATATGGAGAAAAGTTCCTGCTTTACCTTAAAGCCAATTTAATTAAGCAAATGGACTAAAAGTTTTGCTCCATTTGTAATTTGCGCTGAAAGAGTCTATTCCATTGGTTTTGGTGTGCGTCATTTTAGGAACCTGTCCTGTCTAAATGGCAGGAGAAGAAGATGAGACTTGCTGCAGATGAGGACTCACTGCTACATTTAATGAGACGGAGAAAGAATGGAGGCAGAATCCGAGGGTTCTTCAATAGCAAATCATACAAACACAATCATTCACAGTATGGTATCTAAAATAGACAAATTATAATAAATACGTGGTTCTCACAAAAAAATCCCACTCTGCCTCCTTATTTTCTTTGAGCTGCTGCCAAGGAGGGAATGTGTTTTTTTCCCAAATTATTCTCCTGTCTGCCTTTTAGCAGGGGAAGCCTTCTCAGGCAAAACTGTACAAAAACTGCATACTCTGAAAGGAAATTCTCCTCTGAAAACAAATACTCCATTAAAGAAGTCATTTTAAAACAGTTATGTTTTCATTCTTGCAAACAACGTATGACAGATGAGACAAATCTATTCTATCCCTGCAGGTCTGGCCAGAGATTATTAGCAGCTTGGTCAGTGTCTGCAGCTACCAAGTGTTCATCTGCAGCTAACTTCCTCCCTCCCTTCGTTTTCCCAGCCCTTTCCCTGAGAAATCCCCCGCTATGCAGAATATCGAGCTATCAGCAGCCAGCCTCGCACAATGTTTTCCCACTGTCCGAACATGTCACAGGAGCTGGGAAGGGGAGCCTGCCGGCCAGCTCTCCCCAGCAGCACCCTGACAGACACACATCCAGACTTTTAAGAGCTCCAGTCCCACCCAAGCGCATTTTTTTTAATCCCCCCTTTTAACAGGAAAGACAACTTCACAAGAAACATTTCTGGCACCGGGCTGCTGCGCATGTTGAAGGCTGAAAACAAAAACTGATGCCATCTATTGTCAACAATACTTCTGTGAAAGACTGCCATGAGGGACATCTGCTTCAGCAAGTATCAGATCACTCACATTAACCAGAGCTTTACTGTATCTGTATCAGTTACGCCTGGAGACTGCCCTTGCAGTCAGGCTGCCCCGAAAGTCCACATATTAAGTTGCAAAATTAAAAGCAA
>VXBT01002601.1:816955-837612 GCA_013400235.1 Oriolus oriolus | reverse complement strand
CCCAGAGAGAGAGAGGAGGAGAGCAAAAGTAGTCTCCGACAGCTCCTTGGGTTCCGCGTGGTGCTTAAATCTGCATGGCAAAGGCGGTGAGCGCGGCCGGCTCCCAAAGGAACGCGTCCCGTCAGTCCTTACCTCCGGCTGCAGAGCTCCCGGCTAGCGGGAAGGAAATGAATAACTGGCTGCTAGGGCAGGAGCGCCGCGAGAAAGGCGCACCAGCAGCCTCACACACACAGCCCTATTCAATAAAAGTACGGCTTTTCCTTGGCCCCTCCCAAAAGTCAATGCTAAGTGAACACATATCCCTTATGTTTACAATTGGCAGGCGGCGGAATGCATTGTCCTCAATTTATTCTAATAGGCAGCCAATGGCTGCGCGCAAGCCAAGGTGGGTTCAGCCTGCCTGCAGAGATGCCTGTCATTCCCTAGGCATGCTCAGGAAGCCACTCATCAGAAAACCAAGACCTAAAAAGCTCCGAAAATTCGTGCAAGCTGCCAAAACTGTCTTGCTACATGCCCTTTTTTGGTTATCCTTAGCAGGGCCTCTGAAAGTAAATCCTCTGTCAGGAACAATCATAAGAAATGTTAATCTTGGAGAAAGAGGCTGTCTTGTTGAACACAAACGGAGCTTAGAAAAAGGAAATGCACTGAATGGAAAGAGACACAGTAAACATGTTTACTTTTTGCACCAGTTTTTTAAAAAAAAAAAAAATCAAATAAATAATTTCGCCACAGCTAAACTTCATTGTATTTTTTTTTAACGAGGACCACATGTAGAAGGCAACAGAAACACTCTGCTGTGCAAGCTTGATTCTGCAGAAAGAGAGAGACACCAGTGGGAACGGCACATGAAAGATGAGTTGGCAGGCTTCACAGCCTGATTCCATTTCAAATAGTACAATAGAAGTTACAGATAGAATAGCCATGTTCTGAAAAATAACTTTTAAAGAGATTCAAAACTTTGATGATGATCTTTGGCAAGCTGGACCACTTGGATACACAAGTTTAGTTTAAAGTTCTACAACTATTCATCTAGACATTAAACCTGATTCATTTACGATGAAAATAGCCCTACATCTACTTAATATGACCAATACTTTCTCTTTGAATATTATCAATAAAGTAAACTTAGATTAATTTTTATCTTTGTTTTGCTTTAATGATCTCACACTGTTGATAACTTTGCAAATTATGCAGATATCGTTAAAAAACAAACAAACGGGTAAAGACTGAAACATACAAAGTACATAAACTAATTAAGTGTGAAAATAAAGATGAAAATTATTGCCTAGAAAACAGCGCAGTACAGACATCCCAACATGCACATGTACCAGCCACTAAGAAAGGCTGCAGGAGAACAGCTGACTGCTCTGAGGGAACAAGATTTCAGACCAGGAGATGTTCTGCAGATTCATATTTGACATTAACATACACAAAACCAGTTAGGGGGAAACTATGTGTAAGAAGACTTTGCAGCTGAACGGGCTAAACTATTTTAATGCCTTTCTGGGTCCTTCTTTCTGGCCACTGGGCCCCACAGATTTAGTCACATGTGAAATGCAAGAAGGATCCAGTCCACAGACAATAAACTAATTTTTATAGCATAAAAAGATTCAAGGAGAGCCAAATCTATGCAGATTTACAGCAAGAAATCATGATTATTCTAGTGCCATTTTAAATTTCACTGCTTTGTTATATGAAGCAAAAAGTGGTGTTTGTTTTTGGAAGGCATTTTTTTTCCTTCATTTTAACAACCCTTTGGAAAGTTCTTCTAATGCCAGACAGCTCCCATGATGTGGCTATGATGGTTTTAAATATTAAAAGTAATACCTACAGCATATATGTAACTTTGTTTTGCAGGATTTACTAGACAAGAGAGACCAAAATCCTTGTTCTTAGTCATTCCATTAACTGCAGAAATTGTTAGCCTGTGCATCCATGACCAAATAAAAAGAGGTAGTGACACTGTTTAGGAAGGAATTACAAATCTCTACTGGGTCTTAGCATCCCCTAAATTTTTAGGATGGAAAGCACTGAAGAATCCAGGCTATGAACAAAGCAGGATGAAGGGATGTGGACGCAGAACAGGAAACTGAATGTTAGGAGTACCCTCAGGTTCTCATTCCAGCATGGCCATCAACCTCTGCAATCTCAGAGCCCACTGCAACAGGGAGCTAGAAGGGGATACCCTGCCTAAAGCTGAAAGCAACTGGGGGTTGTCGTGGTATTTTAGCTTTTATTGTCTTACTATGAGTTTGTTACTCCCTTGCCAAAGCATCCCAAACTCTGTGTTCCAAGTCACCTTTCCATTAAAATTCTGGGAAAAAAAAAAAACCAAAAGTTTTGCTCGGGGGAAATTACATCAGGAAAAGTAAAGTTTGCGTCCTTCTTGCCCAGTTGAATTTGACTGAGAGGAACTTTTGAATTCCATGACTTGAAGCTTTGAAGCCAACAAACTGTTGCAGATACCACAGTTTCCTTGGAGATACTGCTGGAAACCTGAGCTTGGAACGATGCAGAGTTAAATTCTAGTGGGTGCCCCTTTGCATCCTATGGCAGGAACCACCTGCAAACGCCTGCTGTAAATGTAGTTATAACATGCCTGAATCCACAGTTGTAACAATTTAGGGAACTCCCATGGGTAGTCCTTGCCCTCACCACCAGGACTGCCACACCCTCCCCCCTTTGCTTTAACCAGAGACCCTTTTTGTCACAGCACAGAGCTAAAAGTATTTCTGGGACTTGAATAACCCAAATCCTGGTTTATGATTGCATATGTAAGACAAAAAAAATTAGTATGTGCAGAAATGAAAGCCCTAAATCAAGTACAATTTTAATATCAATACCTTATCGGAGTAAGGAAGGGCCCTGCAAGTGCTCAGTGCTAAGCTCTCCAGCTCGATAACTCAGGGCAAGGGTGGGACTGCTTGTGATAAGAGTCAAAGCATTTACACATTTTGGGTTGTTAGTGCATTTTTGGAGACCTCAGCCCGCAGTCTCTCCCTCAGAAGAATCGTGTTAGGAGTACCTGGAAATCTCTGTCGAGACTGGGGCTCTCGCAGGTTTATCAATTCTTCCTGCAGAATTTACAGTCTAAGGCTGAGGTAAATCTGTGGCCTGGAAAGTGCAGTATAAATCATGCCCCTGGGGGGGGAGGTCTGGTCTGAACCACTTGCATGTTGGCAGGCAGTGGTGGCCAGAGGGCCCACTTGGGTTATTGCTGGTCCAGCCCTCCGAGTGCCTTCTTCCCAAAGCAGCTGCGATGGCAGAGCTGCGATCCCTGCCTGGAAAAAGTCCTTGGGGTGTTTATGGAGGGGCAATATTTTGCTTTTCAAAATGAAGTCGTTTTTATTGTTGAGCTTCCCACAATTATTTTCCCTCTCTTTGTTCGCTGTGGCGCAGGTGATCACTACTGAGCAGCACTGAGTGTCCCACCACTGTCCCTGCAATGTCTGCAGCTGCCATTCCAGAGGCACATTCTGAACCACCCCACCCCTGCACATTCCCACGACACAGCAAGGTGCATATAGGGCATCAATTAAACCACAGGGATGGCCATTCTTCCCATCTATACCAAATTTGCTCTTGCCTCTCACCCCCCAAAATGTCATTTTTTTGTTGTCTCCACAGCTTACAGTAGGTCCCACTCTCCCAACGCTCACAGCATAAAGACAGAAATCTTTAGAAAGGAGCTGCTCCCCTGCAACTAGCACAGATGCTCCGTGTTTAAGTTGGGAGACCTGCTTTGGAGAAGAAGGCTGCACTGGGAGTACCCAGCTCCCAGCTCAGAGGCTGACAAGGAGAGGCAGGCTTCCTCCTGCTGCAGGGGAGCGCAGAGGTGTCGCTGAGCCCTGACGACAAGAAAGAGGTCTTTATGTGCAGCCCTGCTGCCGGTAACAAAGGTGCGACACGCTGGAGCGCTGGCGTGGGTCGCAGAGCCGAGAGGTTATAACCCTGTCAGCCCCAGGGGTCAGCACCCTCTGCAGTCCCAGCTGCAGCTGAGCACAGCTCTCACCCCCACAAATGCCCTCAGACCCAGCCAGCAGCGCTCTTGTGCCGCAGCCTTGGGTTCCCCTCACACCTACATGGGGCAACAAAAAGTCTGCCGTCTTTTGTCTCTGGGCACGACAGGGATGGTGAGGGGTGTTAACACTTCCAGTGACAAAATTTGTCCCTGGAGGGTCACACAGCTGGGGCAGAGCCTTGGTCCTACTCTGTAAACCTAAAAAGAGAGCTATGTCTTGAGAGGCGAGATAGGACTCCCTTCCCTGGCAACATTAAACAGACTTCTCTTGCTCCTCACTGCGTATTGGAGTATTCAGCCCCTGAAATACCAGGCACAACTGCATCATCCTTCACTTTCAGCCCTTCCAGAATATAAGTGCTAAGTGGAACTTCACAGTCAAAGATGAGGTGAACTTCTGTGAGATTACACAAGATGTAACCAGGCTAACCAGACCTTGTAGGGAGGCTTTGTTGCATATACAGGGTAGGTGACACCTGTGTCGCTTGCTTGGATGGAAGGGAGGAGGACTAAACCTCCCCTGGCCCCCAGGGGACACGATTAGCTCAAGAACTGGGATGGATGAGAAGCACACCCAGAGAAAAGTCAGCGCTGGGAACAGCTGAGGAGGTGGTTCACCAGCTCACACTGAGGCTCTCCAGCAGCCTTTGCTGTTTTCCTGCTTTGAGGAGCAGCAGGCAGGAAACGTGCCGTGCACCCAGGGCTGGCTCACACCTCCTCTCTCGCTCCAGGCCAGCGCAGAGAGCACGGTTTGGCCCTGCATGTTTTCTCATACCTCCTCACAGCATAAAGAGAGCACAGTGTGGGTTTCCCCCGCCCCAGCAGACAACTTCTGAATGATGCTATGGCTGTGCCATTTCCACAGCTCATCTGAAATCAGCCTCATCTCGCATGCAGAGGCTCCAGCCCAGGTGCTGGAGCTCGCAGCTGTGGCCCTCTGACACGAAGGTGAGTAAGCTGAGATTTGTGAGCGAGCCACCCAGCTGGCAGCTCTGTCTGGGGGATTGCTGCTGAGGGCATGAGGGAGAAGCCCACACACCACGAGCAGATTTGATCATCCTCATAATTGCCTCCTGGGCACAGACAAGCTGCTTCTATGTTAGACAGGCAGAGGTAACTTTTTAGGAAAATTTTACACATGCTGCTTCAGGCAATATCTTTTGGCCTGAAACAGCGCAATCCATAGGACTTCAAAGCCACCAGCACGCTCAAAGAGGGTGTAAAAGCTACCACAAAAGAGAGCAGAGAAATATGAGCATCTCTTCAAACGCGGGGCTGTGTGCAGTACCCTGTCAGTCAGCTAAAAATAAAAAAACCTGGTGCTGCTTAGACACAGTAACAAGGACTAGAATGTAAGTACAGACAAGGGTGTACTTCCCAACAAATTCCAGCCTCAGTCTGCCTAGGACTCGTTTATATCCAGTGGAAGAGCCGGAGCCATGCAGTGAGCTATTCCCACCACGGATTTTTAGCACACCCAGAGGAGCTGTACCCAGGGCACAAAGCCTCTCGCTCCAAGTGCCCCAAACATCCCCCCCATGAATGGCAAGGACTGTGCTTGTTTCTACCTGTGAAGCAATATGATTCCTCAGAGTGCTCACAAAAGCCATGGGTGAAAAAGCAATGGATCCTGTTTAAGGTGCAGGAATCAAACAGCGTGTCATGCGTTAGGCCACGGAAACCAAGCAAGGAACGCAGGGCAGAAGATGGTACCAGTTTTCAGCTTTCCTAAAGGCATTGAGGAAAAAAAGGCCCCCAGGATACAGGGAAGAGAGACTTACCTAGCACCCTGAGAGTAGGATTTAGTCAAGTGTTTCCTTGAGCAGCACTTCCTCACCTTGGGTTAAAGTCATTAAAAAGTGGGCATATAATGATGCCTCTTTGCCACTCTTTTTGGTGTGGTGTATCTACCCATTTCTGCTGGGTGAGGTATTTTATTTCTCTGACTTTAGATAACTAAAACACATGCAAAGCACATTTATATACTAAAAAACATCAAAACTAAAAGGACATCCAAGACCCTGCTGGAAAAAGATATTTTACCCACAGTAAGAAAGAATTAATCATGGACACAGTGACTTTACCTTACTGAAAGCAAAACAAACAACATAGTGGGCCATATTGCAAAGAAAACAGAATACCTGCACTTTTCCACTACAAAACTAAGCCTAGCTATTAGTCCACAGTGCCCCCCAAAGAACAGAGACTTCACAGCACCTTCACTCACTAGCAGAAAAATAAAAAAAAAAAAGAGCTCTTCTGCATTGCTTCCAAAAGCGGGGCTTTTATACACTTTTTCTGCAGGCAAACACATGGTAAGGGAACTCTGCCCTCAGGGACCCCTTTTTTGAAGAACATGCCCACGTCTCACGCAGGGTGAGAACTATGAACAGCAGATGTGGATCATTTCCCAAACATCTCCGTTTTCCACTGCCAGCCGTGAAAAATTACACGCAATGCTAGCAGCGGCGCTCAGAAGCTTGCACACTTTCTCTGTTTGCCTCATTTCGAGAAAAATCAGTGCATTTGCCCCAAACAATTGCGCAGTACACACTCCTCCTTTGTAAATTTGGCTTTATTTCGAGTATTGTTTTCCAGGCAGCAGAGATGGTGCCATCATCTACTTTTGCAACCGGCTTACAAATTACACAGCTGCTGGTACAGGCATTTCGAGGGCGAGGCATATTCCTTGGCCTTGATTCTCCTCTCACTTAGACCAGGCTACACCAAGTATCAGCCTAATCAAATCAATATTCTCTGACATCTCCTATTGTTAGAGCAATGTGAGAACCAGGCCCCTTTGTGCTCTGATGCTAATGAACTATTCAGCTTCAGCAGCTTGGCTCAGGCAGTGAGCAGAGGTTAGGGCAAGGTCATTAACTTGGACTCAAATGAAAAACACAGCTTTCGTGGGCAAAGCCCGTTTAAGTCCCACACATGCCCATGTTTGCAAACACTTGTGATCTTCATTTAGGTCTCCTATAACAGAATTCAACACTTGCAACTGCTTCTCCGTGGCCCTATCCCTAAGGATGGCAAGCCATGGAGAGAGAAAGGCTCCTCAAGCAACTGAAGGCTGTGCTCACTCAACAAAATTCAGTAGAGGTAGCTGCTGGCAGGAATACCTGATTCTGCCAGTATTTGCATCAAACACTGAATTTATCACTGTCCACATTCTGCCCCTGCCTAAGGGGAACAGTGTGAATAGAGTCACCACTTCACAGCCAGCTCATGCTGTATTTTATTGTCATACATTTCCTTGCATCTCCTCCAGCCTCAAGCAGCTCTAACCAGCCCAGGCCACACTGCACACCTACAGAGAGAAATTCTGTCTGTACAGTGTTGTGTTTCTGTGCCATACAGGTAAAATACAGAACAATAAGAAGCAGGGAGTACTGCTCCCTTTTTAAAGGCTGAAAACAAGGTGCTGAAGAGATCCATGCAGATCCAGCTTAGATCCACAGAGGTGTCAGACATTCAGCTCATGCTGTGTACCAGTATGATACATCTCAGCAGAGACAGCACTAGGAAGAACAAGGCAGCGAACAGGGGGAGAGGCAAGAGCACCCAGTCTCTGCTCTCACGCTCCCACTGCTGTCACACACAGAGGGCAGAGCTGTGTTGATGCCTTATCCCAGTCTTAAAATTAAGAGAGCTGAACACAGTTAAGAGGGAAAAAGGGTTTTACCTCAGTATTTATTGAAGGACCCTCAGGGGCACCGAAATGCACATCGAAATGCACCCCGAAATGCCCCCCGGAGAAATGGCCCCCCACGATGTGATGTGTGTGCAATTATAGGCCTTGCTAATTAGCACATCTATCAAAGATTGCCCAGGGAGGGACTCCAGCGAGACCCCTCAGCGAGGAACCTTCCCCTGGCTGGGCCTGGCTTTGTTTACAGAATGTGTTCTGGAGAGGCCCTCGGGGTCTGGGGTTTCCAGGGTGTTTGGTCTCTTGGCTTAACGGAATATTGGGTCTGAGGGAAGTTATCAAACTTAAAGAATTATAACTGTGTGGGCTGAAAGCACTGAGAATATATAAAGCTATATAAAAGAGTGTATAAAAGGGGTATAAAAGAAAAAGCAAAAAATCATTGTGGCATCAGTGCTGGCCCAGCTCAGAACCAGCTGCAGCTCTGTGCCTCTCTCTGAACACTCACGTGTTCACATGCTACCTGCCCCAGTGAACAACGTTTTTAGAACAGGATCTGTTCTAAAATCTCACCCTGCAGATCTCACCCTCTCAGCTCAAGTGATGCAACAGCAGAGCCACAACTGGAAGCCAACTGCAGCAGCCTGTGGCTGTGCCAGAGTCACACAGGGGGTTTGTGGAAAGAGCTACACATCAGAGTACATCCCTCCCTCAGTCTGCCAGCCACGCAGTCCCCTCTGGACAGGACAAGCCTTTGCCACTTCCTTGGAAAAGCCAAATCGCTGTCATTGCCAAAGACAACAAATCTATAGAGAGGAGCAGGCACAGCAGACAGAACCTCAGCAGCAGTCCTGGGTGTTTTGCTAAGCCAAAACCTCTGTCCACCCGTGGGTTTACCCAATGGAGGGAAGAGGAACTGCAGTAACTGCCTCAAAAGAAATTATTGGAAGCAGAAGAGGAAGCAAATGAAGAAATATCAGCAATATGGCTCCTGTAATAACACAGACCTAATTTGGGAACTGTATATGGGCGCGCACCAAGTCCCTAACATTCATCTAGCAGCACGTACTGCCAAGGCATCTTGTTCCAAAGCTGAGGGGTCCCACTGAAACTACAGTTATCCCTATTGCAACATCACCAGGTCGTCTCAGTCGGGATTCAAGCTCCCACGAGGTGGTCGCTGTGCTGGTATCACAGCAGCAGGATGCGGAAGGCACTTGCACTGGTGGGATCTCCAGGTGCCAAATCCTTTGCGCGCAGGCAGGACTCCGCGCCAGCAATCCTAGGAAAGTATGAACCCCCAAGGAAGTTTCTCCAAAGATGCATCATTTAGTGTAATAGTGGAATGTCTTTCCTTGTCCCCTCTCACAGGGAAAGAGAAGGATAATGAGGTTTTGCCAACTATTCAGCGTTATTTTTGCTCCTCTCCAAATCTAGACACACCCAGCTGTTTGTGAAGTGCTCTGGGTTATGTCCCCTCACAGGCAATTTCCTGCAACAGCTTTACTTAAATAAAAGCAATTAAGTACTAATTAAAAAAAAAGAACCAGGACAGAAGCCTCCACGCTGTATATTTTTATGTTACGTTTCATCCTGTGCTGCCTATCCTCCGATATCCCCAGACCGCCTCAGTCGTTAGTATTGATGAAGCAGCATGACAGAATTTCTCTGGGGGGCAGCTGGGGGTGTGAACTGCAGGCAGCTCTGCTATTTGTCCCTGTAAGCTACATCCCTGGCATTACACGTGATGAGGTAACAGAAGCATACAGAAAACAGGGGTAACAGCTCACATGTTTCTCACAGTTCCAGCCTCCCGTTCCTCTGCACTTCTAAATGACTTTGCTTCCAAGAGATTCAGTCCCTGTGCTTTGCTGTGCAAGTGGTGTACCCATAGTTTATGGAAGAACTGAGGTTTGTGTAGAACGTAGCTTTTGCACATTGTATCAAACCTGCTTTGGCCTGCCCTTTGGTCAGACAGTGAAAAGGAAAGTGCTTGAATTAAAGTCTCTTGCATTAAATTCTCTCACACTTACTTGAAGAAATACTTAATGACCTTCCAGCTCTCCCATGATCAGTGCTCATCAAATACTCATTAAATATCTGATCTTCTGATTGGCTTCAATCTCTGTTTGTCCCTTCCTTTACCAAAATGACACATGTTCCCCTTGTGTGGCAAGCTCTTAACCCCTGGACTTTAGTGTAACCTTCAGTGTATTGATATTTGCAGACAGAGTGCAAATATCCTATCTTTTTCCTGTTCTTTGAGATGGATGAATGTTACAAAATCAAACTTTCTCTTGTCCCTCCAAGAACATCTCACAGCAGTCAAGCACCCAAGTGCCAGCTGTATGAAGCACACTCACGTCAATTAACAATATACAATGCCGGGGGAATAATTCCGTCCTGTTCCCATTCAGTCCTTTGAATTTATATTTGAAATGCTTTTTTAAGTGATTTAATGACCTTGCTCCAAGTCTGTTTCCAGAGGAATGGAAATGCAGTACTAATGCTCCCAACTGGCTGTCTGGAATTCTTCTTTTGTAAGACAAGGTATCTCCTCAGATACCACTTCCTCAGACAAGCCATACACCATCAGGAAAGGCTGAAAGGCTCCTGTATCTTTTTGCATCTCTAACAATGGATACAAGAAACACTTCCAGATACCTTGAAAAATATCTGTAAGGAATCACTGCTTATCTTCTTTAGCAGTGTCAGTGGGAACCCAGCAATGCAAGCAGGCCACGGTTTTCTATGGTTGTTCATTGGCACTGTGTTCCTGATTTACATTTTAACACAAAAAACTAACATGAGTATGTCTGTGAAACATGTTCAGAGTACCCCTCTCAAAACAGATCTCAGAGCTGGCTTGATAAGAGTCTCAGGATGCAAAGCTCAAAAAACCCAGCAGTCTTGGAAAGGTTGCATTTTTTCCCCCATTAGAGATTGAAAAGACATCTTTAAGAACGTTTGGTTGAGGATTCATTACATTTTTCTATGAAGAACATCACTTACTCTTCCATGAAACCCTCTCGATTATCATATGCTACCCTTTATTAAGGTAGCACCATCACCACACTCATCTCACTTCTAGCACTCAGTCTCACAAGTCATCAGGAGCAGTTCCCAGAGCTGCAAGTTTGGATACTGATGATATAAACCAGTCACCAGTGGCTCGTGGTTAACATCTGTATTATTTTCAGCCACAAAGACAACATTCACAAACAAAAAATAATCAATGAACTTTTTTAAAAGCACAAATATGGAAGGAATTATGCCTGCCTTGACAAAAGTCTTTTCACCACTGCTAAATGCTTTTGGGTAAAGGAAAGGGATGTCCTTGCCAGCATCTACCACATATGGTATTATAACCGTCAGGATAAACATACATATGCCTTGAGTCAGAGCTGCTTCTGACTGTCAGAATGCACACTGAATTCCTAGCTAATAGCTATTGTTTGGATTCATTAGAAGAAATATCACGAGTTTGACTTTTTCTAGAATTTAGCACACTATGACACCACAAGCAAAGAAGAAAAAAGTCATGTTTGATAGGTTTTCTAAGAAGTGTCCTTAGCTGTTAAAGAGAATTTAAACTGAAAATGGGTCAGAAACACACTCCTGCATTTAGTTGCCAAATTTTAGTGTTCAGAACAAGTCTTAAATATTCCATATTTGATTAAAAAAAAATGACACTCAGCTTATTTAATTTGGCTTCTGAGCAGTTAAACACAATTGAATGCTTCCTCAAAATCACTAAGGGTGTTCATACACAGATGCATGCAAATCAAATATCAGAGAAACAGTTTGCTTAAATCCCTGCCTGGTCTGACTGGCAACACCTCTCTTTTCTGATTAGATCCCGGATAAATCCACCATCCCTTGGTGAGATACCAGCCCCACTTCTGACAGACCCTGAGCCACGCCGTAAAACCCTTGAGCTGCTGGCTGCGTAAGCAGGCAGTGGGATAGCTGCACACACGCTGGAATGTATAGCTCCATATTTCAAACTATTGTCATCCTGCCTCCAGCAGGATGTCAGGAGCTCATAAAATCACAGTGAGAGGATTTGCTCGCTCCCCTCAGCCCACACGAGCCGGGATTACTCCTCAGTTTGCACCGCGCTCCGCAGCGGAATCCCACCGGCACTCGGCATCTGCCCGAAGCCACGAGGAGCTGTTGGGAAATCCAAGCTGTGCAGGGAAGTCCCCGTCTCCCTCCCAGGGGATGTGAACAGCTCCATCCCCACCTGTGCCGGAGGCACACTGAACTCTAAATAGTGTTTGCACAACGCTGTGAACGGGCAAAATTCTATTCGGGCAGTTCACTGGGGTGGTCCAAGTCCCAAGTGCCTGTCTCGTGGGAAATTCCAACATTTCAGAGCTGTCCTTGAGTTCATTACTTAATTGGAAGGGAAAAAAATTCCAATTAAGTTTCATGTATACCTCCTCTTGACAATGTCAAGGGACATACTTTCTAATTCTCCCCTGAACTTTATCATAAAGTACCAGAAATAGAAATGAATGCTCCAATAACGTGCAATAACTGCTCTCAGAATTCCTTCAATGACATTTAATTAAAAAAAAAACCAAAAAAATAACTCTTCTCAAATACATTCCAGTGATATTCAGCAAATCCATAAATAAAGACTCCAGCAGATGAAATTTTAGCTCCTGAAATTATATTATTCATTCTTTGCTTACTATTGTGGTCTCTTGGCAGCCGTTAAGGATGTGTGAAGAAGCACAGAGAAATATCCAGAAAAATATTTAGCTTAGGCTTTTTGACACAGTGACCAATTTCCCTATTGCTTTTTCATCTTGTCTTCCAGATTAGTTGTGATTGATTGGGAAATTCCTACAGTACAAGTTCTGTCTTAGGAACCTCAACTTCATATGCTCAGAAGGATTAGTAAAAGGCATTTTGATTCATTTTCTCGGAGGAGAAGGGTATTTTCTATAAACGCTGTCCAAATTTAATCAGGAACAAAAATATATTGGTGGTTACATACTGCAAAAGTATGGGAAATTGGACCACTTATTGTTTCAGGCCCAGGCCACCCAAGATTTGAGAGGATTTGGCAGCTTTCAGAAAGTATCACATGAGAGACTGGTTTGACAAACAAAACAAAACCAACCCAGATGGCTGTGCTTCCCTCAGTCGCAAGGCAAGGCCATCAGACGGGCCTTGACTCACACGGAAGCATTTTCATTTTGAAAAAGTCAGGTAATTTTTAATTCTTTTTACCAAAAATCATGCTTTCCTTACATTTCCTGTATGTTAATGCTATGGAAATTTTCAAAACCCACCCCCAAACAACCCCAACTTCACAAGATCTCTCTCCAGACTTTGCCTGTTTTTCCTCTGAGATATGAATATCAGATGAAGGAGTGCACAAACACAAAAAGTAAATAGTTTGCTGCACTAGTCCAAGTATTGGATTGTTCAGTCCTCAAGACATCTTGCAATTTTCCTGTACTGTTATTTTTACTATCCTGTTACGCTGAAGTTTCTGTTATTATAGGGCTGCTCATTTTAGCTGTATTTTATGTGCTCCCATGCATCATACCTGTTTAAAATTGGGTATCTTTTCCCACCACACTCAGACCCAAACTCTGGGCAGTCCTTATGGACACACAGGGTGGAAAGCCTGGAACAGGGATTCAGACGGCATTTTGACTCAGAATTAACAATTTTGGTGCATGACCACATGCCACAAGCAATGCCTTACCCATAGCTGTCTGTTCTGTTCAGGATTACCTTTCTTGATTATTTCTAACCAAAGCTGATAATTTATGCACAGTTTCGCTTTCTAAACATCGTTACAGATATTTTCTTTTTTTCTTTCCTCCTGGAAAAAGCTTGCACAAACTGCATACTGTAATTGCATCCATCACCGTGTCCATAGATCCAAGTTTTCGTTCACCATTCTTTGTTACCTCCCCTGGCTTTATAGCTTGCAAATATTCCCAACCAACCACTCTCTGGGGGGACAGGATCTTTAGGGTTCCCACCAACAAGGACCACTCCTAATCTTTTTCATCTCAGCTGGTAATTAAGGATATTAAATTTATATATAATATGATCAGGAGCACATGAGTAGAAAAAGACATTCACAAAACCTTAGCACCTACTAAGCCTGCAGAAGAAATCTGCCAGACCGTTGATATTAAATGTCACCCTGTCCATTACACTGCTGTCCTGATGTGAGCAGCACGGGCACAGGAATTAATCCAGGCCCCAGGATTTGTGCAAAGGTACATGACAGATGCAGATGGCCCAGTCATTAAGACTCCAGAGAGCAACAGCAGTTGTCAAAAGCTTCTGCCCTCCTGTCTCAGCCCCAAAGAATCTGCTGGCCTGCAGCCCTCGACTCAGCAATGGCAAAACTCCAGGGAAGAGGAGCAGGCTAAGCATGATCAATCCTCAGAGGAGATGAGGGCAAAAAGGCCTTAGAGCTGTTAAAAGAGAAACCACCACCAGAAAGCAGGATAGAGAAGGAAGAGAAAGGAGGTGGACACACTCCCTGGAGGAGCCTGTCAAGTGGCAGGAGGAAAACGAACCCAGGCTTGCAAAGCAGCGTTTGCTTTTCTCTATAATCATGCATCCATCACGAGCTGTGCCCTTGAGTACAGTGTACACGTGGTTTGAAAGTGCCTTTGCAAAATATCCACGTTTCTTGCTTTCACCATTCATCATGCAGTCCCAACAGGACAAAGCAGCAGTCCCGAGAGCAAGAGGAGAGATCTGGAAACAGCACGAGGAAGAGAGATGAGTCTGTACAAAATGGGAGGAGGCTCCATGTCAGAGCCACAGCTTCCCAGCAGGGAACTGGAGACAGACCCTGAACCCCAGAAACCTGCTGAAAGGCTGCACATGACCCAAGAAGTCTGAACATCACCCCGAAACAAGTGGTTTAAAGGTCAGTGGGCTGCTGAAGCTCAAGGTGGCAGCTGGGTGTGCAAGACTGTACATTACTGAGAACTAATTAGCTGTGTAGGGCAGTGTTGGCAGCATCTCTGGTGGATACAGGACAGTGTTTGCAGACATAGCCTTAGGCCTCATATACAATAAGAATAAATCAGTCAAGTCAGGCAATTTCCAAACCCTTCCTATTTTTTATAGTCAAGCTTTACTTGATAAAGTGTAGAAAAAAATGCAGTACTTTATTCCTGCTGTCATCAGTACTCAGCCACTACATCTCCTTTTCCACAGAGAGCTCTGCAAGCCCAAACCAGGCTGAGGATGTTCTGCATACAGCACTGTCACCAAAGACACACGGAAAGCACCGTGCCTCAGATCACTGCAGTCCTTGATGAGGTGTCAAGCACCCCAGGCCTCACACCTCACCAAAGCCAACTTGCTCAAAAACTTTTTGAGCAAACAAAAACTCAAAAACTCAAGCCCACCCAGCGAATATTTCCTAGAGAACAACAGCAGGTCCCACCAGCCAGCAGGCTTTGCTCAGATGAGTAAAGAGAGCACTGGAGAGTGGGGGTCATTCCCTTGTAAAGGCTTTTGTGCTGCTTACACAAACAGTAAGTTCATCTACAGCAAGGGGTGTTGAAGGGAAGGGGTGAAGGCGTGCTAGTACAATAAATTTCAGTGGGATTGAGCACAAAGGGGCAATTCTCAGATGAATTATCACTTCATTCATTAAAGCTTACATTTTTATTTCCGTTTGACGTTTTTTGGTTTCCTCTGTCCTGCAGCAGAAATAAACCATTACCCCCTGACCTGAAGTCTAGTCCAGTCCCTGCCCTAATTAGTCAGGAGAAATCTGGGAAAGAAAACTGGGACCTGAAGGAAGGGAGGAGAGGCTTGGGCCAGTCTCTCCCACATCCCTGTACCTTAGCAACGCAGCTCGCCTCCTCCAAACAGCACATTTTGCCAAAATGGAAACACTCCAAAATTTTGGAGCAAAATTGTTTTGTGCTGCTAGATCCCAGCACACAACCAGAGGGAGGCACCTGGGTCAGAACTATTATGCATTTAGACTGTCTGCTGTAACATAAGATTTCTTTTTTTTTTTTAAACAATGACTATTTTCTTGCTCCACAGACACCTATACCGTGCATTAGACACATGTTGGGAGCTGTTTATGCTGGTCACATCCTCTGTGTAAAACTTTTATGGCTTTTTTAGCTTTTTATTATGTATTTGGCTATTGTAGTGCTCAAGTGTGGCTGGCCCACCTTAGGCAGCGTAAATCAAGTGGGACAGTAGTGAGTGATGAAGGATTTGAAAACTCTGAGGAAGTGGCTGAACTCTCCCTGTTGTTTTAAGACACTTAAATTCCCTCTTCTGAATATGTAGAACATTCCAAAGAAAATGGAAAGCTAGATTTTCATCTTCCCCTACCCCTGTGCATGGAGTCTTCTGAGAGTATTTTCAGATACGACTCTCTCCTTACAAAACACTCACACAAACATAACCACTGCTGAGAACACTAATTCAACTTCTCTACAACAGTATCCTCCTCCTATTAAATCAACAGCAAACCCAGGTTCTGAGGGTGACGTATTTTAAAACTCACCTTGATGAGCAGCTGTGATTTATAGGGCTTTTCAGGTGGCCTTCCAGGCAAAGATCAGCTCCCTAAACATCTCCAGGTTTATTGTGTCCCATCCACCACTCTCATCCTCACTGCGCTGGCTCCTCCTCTGTCACATCCAGACCCCAGCAGGAGTCCCCAGAGTGCACGGAGGGGACTGGAGTTACACAGAGCTGGGATTTCACACCAGCTGAGCCCAGAGACCAGCACAAGCCTTTCCGTGACTAAAGAGCTACAGATTTCGGTGGGCAGCAGTTTCTGCATGGCTACACCATGTTCTCTTCAGCAGATGCACAGGGGTTTTCTGTGCAGCTTGCACTGTGAAGTGGCCGGCCAGAAAAACCTTTTTCACTCCCAAACTCATATTTATTACATAGGAAACTGGGAAGACTTGCTCTTGAAGCAGGTTGTCAGTGATATATCAGTTTATTACTAATTTTAAATCTGTTCCTCTTTTAACCAGAAGTTGTACNAAAAAAAAAAAAAAAATCAAGAAGCAAGCTGTCAGCTAGGTTTGGAGACATCCTGCCGATTTTGTACCCCTTCCTACGTTCTCCTGTGCCCTTCAGATAAGGAAGGGTCACTGTAATTCTGCACAAGTAAGTCACTGGGCTCAGATGCAGCAAGAGAAAACCAGACTTACCTAGTGTAGTGGTAGAAATCAACTGGGAAAGCTTAGATATTAAGCAAGATCTGCACTCCTCAACTCCTGAAACTTGAAGATTTTGGCAAAGTTGGGTCACTGTTTTCTTACTCCTCTCCTTCCCAGTTTGTAGGCACAGGGGATTTTGCACATCCACATCCTACAAATAATCTTCTGCTTGTTGTTGTAACCCTTCGTGTGTGTCTAAATTCTTTCATTCACTCTTGCTAACCTAACTCTGCCAGATGCTTGGGAGTTTTTGCATTCTGGCAGGAAGGATTGCTACAAAAGGGGCAATCAAATCTTGAGGGCTTTTCCCCCTTCTTTCTCATGTCAAACCACTTGTTGGGATCTCAGTCTCTTTGGCTTCAATTTTCATTTCACAATCATGGGTAGTATTTCACCGTTGAAATAATTGCTTAAAAGGTTTAAGTCCTTTGCCCCTCACAAAATAATGAGCCCTCTTTATTTCCTAATTAGAAGAGTAATGGAACCTTTATGAGTCTTCAGACTAGGTCTGAAAATTCCCAGAAGGAGCCGGGCTGGAAAAATGGCCAGTGTGGCACTTTGTAGAGAAATTATGTCATCTTCTGTGGTGGGGAGGGGAAAGAAAGAAGAAGTGAGAAGCAGGGCAGCTGAGAGCCTGTTCAGATTCTCTGGCAAATAAAACAGCCCCTCCACTCAACCCCAGGACCTCTTTTCCCTTGCCAGCTGCTCCTCCACCACCTTCTCCCTAGGCAGATTGTCCAGTGGTGAAGGGAACTTCTGAGGGAGAGGCAGAGAGGATCAAGGCATCCCTAAGCCCCAGACTGTTTAATTTGTCAGGATTCACAGTCAAGAGCTGAAGAGGTTGAAACTGCAGACTGCTATGCCAGAAAAATAGGCTGCAAAGTCTCTCTCACTCATCATCTTTCTGGAGGTAAAAAAGGGTGAGACCATCCTTTGGGAGTAATTCCGCTGATTAGGCAAAGTCAGGGAATCAGAGCTGACATTTTGCATACTGGTTCAGAGAAAAAGAAAAGATCCTTTCTCAGAATCTGAGAGTGAATGATTCCCCCAGCACTTAATTTGAAAGATCCTACTTGAAAGCATGTATATTTATAATTTTAAAAGAGGCCTAACACACAACCATTAACTAGCTTGTAAATTCTACTTTAAGTTTGAAATTTAATACAAAAATAACCTCAGTGGCAGATGCTGCTCATACAGCTTAGGTGGAAAGGCAAAAGAAAAACAAGCCACCCATGGCTTTGCAGTTTCACATACCAGTGGCAGCTTCTCATCTAGCTCATCTTGCATAATATTTTCCATTACAGGACACCCCCTTTGCAGTAGCTTATAACTTTGCTCAGTATGAAGTGTTTGAATAGAAGTTTCCATGCTCTGCATTTGTGTCATGGTACCTGATAACAGTTTTGGGGGGGTTGTTAGAGGGTTTTCTTTCCTGGGTGTTTACAGAAGTTAAGCGTTGGGCCACATGAAAAATGTTCTTATAGCTGTTTCACGGACAACTTCCAGGCTTCAGAGCACAGAAGCTTCAGATCTGAGAGAAAGACAGCCTCTGCATCAGGGCTTTTCCCATCCACGTGGGAAATCTCTCCAGTTTAACCCACTCAGTGTCTTGCGATTGAGAGGCTGACCATGAGAGCACGGTGCTGCCAAAAATCTGATTACACACCCCAGTGCCTTCCAACTGCCTCATCAGAAGAGATGAAGGAAGGAAATCAGTGCAGAAAGACTCACAGCTTTGACAGATATGTTTAAGCTATGATTAAACTGTAACACCTCCTGAAGCTGCTTCTCTCCTGCCACAGGCTGCTCCAGGCAGCAGCACAGCCCAGCCTTGCCTGCTGCTTCCTGAAGGGATTTACATTCCCCACGTTGGGCTCCTGCAGTGTCAGCCCCTACACCCATGGAGCAACCATGCAAGCTGCAGCAGCCATCACCTCTCCAGTGATTTTTCCAGTGATCCCGCTTTTCCTGCCCCCCCCTACCCCTCCCAAGAGAAAAATATCAGCTCCAAATGAAAATTAAGCAGTGTGGAACAGAACATGTTAAAAAAAAAGAAAAAAAAAAAAAGAAAAAAAAACCCCAAGCTTTATTTCTTGGGCCATTAATCAGGAATCTTAAGCTACGAGTTTGTCAAACCCATTGAGCCTGAACCTGGAATAAGATCTGCAAATAACAGCCAAGTGGAACCTTTGGCTCTGTTTGCCAAACAGAGGCATGTGCTCTTGCTTTTCTTGACCAGCTTCCACAACTGTTTCAGCTGCAACTGCAGGGCTGCAAATCTGCAGATTGCATGCTTCAACCAGCATTTCCAGTGGCTGGGGAGAGATGTCAACTTGCCACTTAAACCAGTTTACAGCCCACATGTCTCAGAAGCACGTTAAATAGCTCATGGGCAAGGCTAGCTACTCACTGATAAAAACCTGAAATGTTTAAGAACCGTCAGAATCACAAGTTGTGTTAACACATGCAAGGGCAATTCGATTCACTAAAGGCCCTGAAGTGCAGTTTTGATCTTTCTTGGGCACGACCAAGCAGATCAGTCCATTTTTAATTCTTCCAACCAGGCTGGTTTTGATAGACTCAAATCAGCCTTCTTGCCAGACTCAGCTCTGCTATTGATGCCTTAGGTTTTAACTCTTGTATTTTTCAAATTCTGGGTTCCCAGTGTGTGACTCTGAGCTGCCTTGCAGCCTGTCAGCTGCTGCTCTCTCATGCTCACACAGACATAACAAAGCCTCTCCAGGCCTGCTCTCCAAGGACACCCAGCCCGTCCCAGGCCCAAAATGTGTAACCCAGCACCTTGAGAAGGGGGGCGAGCTGAGGGGCAGTTCCATCATTAGCTAAAGTTTAATTGGTGAATTTATGCTGATCTGCAAATGGACCAAACCTATAACAGTGTGAAGAACTCGTGACTCTGGGTCCATCTCGGGTGTAGCCTTTGGCCTGCCCAGGGTGTGCCTCTGAAGGCCTTTCCAATAAATATCCACCTTTATTCCCTTACTGCTGGCTAGCCTCTGTTTCCAGGTTGGCCTCTCAGGCATCACAATCTGGCTGGGAAAAAAAGAGTAGGGATGGGAGGAAGATGCAGCTGTCATAACCAGAGAGCCATACTTCCTGTGTTTCATTACCTCCAAATTCTATCTATTTAAACAGGGGGAGAAGGTTTCTGTAGCTTCCAGCAGACCTGCACAAATCCTCAGTTAGCCAGACATTACAATTATCTACCTGGGGGAGCCAGGCCATGGCCTCTGTGTCCAGCCATACCAAGCAAACACCATCCCTCATTCCGTGAGATGGTTTTAGGTCAGTTCAAGCTGAAAATTAGTCCAGATGCACTGGGGAGGTTTACAGTCCAGTTGGCACCTCTTCATACCAGCCCATTTAAAGGCCCCATTTACCTCCCACACCACAAAAATGTCACTGCTTTCATCAAGAGAAAGCACTGGTCGTAAGCTGCATGTCTAGCTGGAAAAACAGTAATAGGAATAGGCTGGCTTAGGGCTAATGCAGACACAGAAATCTTTCCCTTTGCTTCTGCTGACTGTTTAATGTTTAAACCATGCAACCCCTAATTCTGTGTTGTGTTGCTTTTTACAACGTATTTTTGATTTGGAGAATAAGCAATGGAGCCTGTTCCTTGTTTGGCAGCAGTACAAAGTCACTTTGAACTAACACCATATTCTGTAATCTAGCCTCAGGTACAAAGTTAGCTACTGGATGGACATAAAGCATGTGCCAGACTGGGACAGATCTGGCTGCACAGCTTTAAAAAAAAAAA
>VXBT01002601.1:701183-816945 GCA_013400235.1 Oriolus oriolus | reverse complement strand
AAAAAAAAAAAAAAACACAACAACACAAACACAAACGTGCCTGTTTCTGCCTCCACATCCACCTGTGCACTCCCCCGAGCTCAGCATGTGTGTAAATCAGAGGGCAGTCTCAAATCCATGTGGTCTGCACAAGAACTGTGCCTCCATTCATTCCTCCCCCCAGAGCCTGGAGGTCCGTGCTGGACTGACATGCTAAACTAATTTTCTGGAATCTGCTTCTGTAGCCAGGCCTGCAAAGCAAGGCTGGGCTGCAGTCAGAGGATGCTGGTGCTGAGCTGATGAGTTGAGACTGACTAAATATTAGGTGTTCTGCTCACAAATACTTACTGCCCAAGCAAAAGAGCAGTCTGAATTAGAGCAAGTATTTTTTTGGACATAATGAGCTGTACAAGAGCAGCTCTATGCTTTTCTTCTGAGCTTCCCCTACCTATAAAACCAACTCTATGGCAAAAATAAAAACCCCATGCCTATTAGGAAAAAAAACAAACAGCATTTTTTAACACCTGGACTTATTTGTGGATATCCTATTCCCTATCTCTAATCTGGGCAGATTCTTCATAGACTCCAACACCAGTAAAATGTTAAAAATCCATTTTGATCCTGAACCGCAGTTCTCACCAAGTGATGCCAAACAGAATGGTTCTTGCTGATTTGGGGTCCTTGTGAGGTTTAAAAGTCCTCTGACATTTTCAAGAGGAAAGGGAGAGGATATCTGTTTGTCCTGCTTGTCTGTCCTGGGCAGTACTCTCCATACACTCACTCCTTTGTGGCTGCTCCCCATGGAAAGCCTGAACCTCACACCATCACTGCACCCAGAACCAGCATCATTTCCAAGCTACAGAGGTCGGCTGAGCACATTTTCTGCCAGTTATTTATTTACAAGTAGTGGTTAAAAGCACTAGAACTAGGGAAAGTCTGTAGCAGAGGATCTCCAGGCACAAGAGGATCCAAATTTTCTGCCAAAGAAAGAGGAGACACATCTTAGTTGGGGTGCAAGTTTGAAGCATGCCTGGTCTTTTTCACCTCAGTCAGTCGGCTTTGCCTGCACTCAAAATTCAGGCTGCAGCCCTCTGAGCTTTTGTCTGATACTGTGTTATCTGCAGATGGGTGGTAAAATATAAGGGTGGCATGTGTTTTTACTGCCTATTTCTGGAATATATAAACAATGACAGATTTACCCTTCATTTCATAACACAAATCTCACCAAAAAAAAAAAAAAGTGGCAAAATACAGTCCACATATAGACTTTACTCTGCATCTGTTTGGATTTGGGGAAAACATCAGTGTCCCAGGCCCAATATCCCAATTTCCCTTACCATTTGGAAGTACGTTGAAGGGAAGAATCACCGCTAAAAGACTGTACTGAAAATTTCCTTCTCAGGGTTCTGTCATCTCAAGGTTCAAACTGAAAGGCAGAGAAAGGAGCCCATGCTGAGGTTTCTGAGTTTGAGTGCCTCATAGAAAGTGGCAGAGCAGAAACACTTTCACATGCCATGCTTTGCCTGGATACAAGGTCTTTCCTAATTGCATAACATTAGTTAGACATGGTTGTGTTCTAGTCATAAAGTTCTCCCCCCGTGGCAAAAATAATGAATATGAAATATTTTTGTGATTGCTTTTCCTCATGAACATTGGGTAGGCCCTTCTCCAATCCTTCCTCTGTAGGACTCGATGCATGCACAGCTCATTCAGCAAAATTGTTGTACATGTGGTTTTACTTGAACAAGGACAGTGATCCTGGAGAGTTAATATTCTCGCTTTAAATTTTAATTTCTTTTTGTTGTGTGGAAGCTCTCTTCAGCCAAGAACTCTGGAACTTTTGGTAAGCCTTAACCTGGATACTGTCTCTATAGTTCTATTTTTTCATTTCATACATCCCCACACTTTCCTTTAGTAAAGACAAAAGTAAATATTCCAAAACATTTCATAAGTTCTTAGAAGAGAGAATCTATTCCTCACAGATTCATTTAGGAGGAATTCATTTTGAAGGAACTGGAGAACATCAAAGCCCTTAAAGCTTTTAGAAATTTTTAACTCATCCTTTGAAATATGAAACATGTGTGCCAGACAGTTTCGCCAAATGTTTACATTTTGGTGCATAGCTGAGCTGCTGATCGGGAGTTCAAATGCTCTTTGTTCCTAACTTCCCACTATTATCCACACTGCATGTTCTGCCCTAACCCAGTAACACCCTTTGGCCACGAGAGCCAGCACTGCTTCCATCTCCTAGGGAGCAAAGAGATCCAAGTGCTCAGCACTTGCAGCTCCAGAGAAACAGTCAGTGATTTCTCCCTGCATTTTTATCTTTATTATATGCAAGGCTTCATGCAGAGCGGTACAAACATCTCATAATCAAGGAAAGCACCTTCCCCACGACAATGAAGTACCTCAGTACTGGAAAAGTGTCTGAAACGTGCCTGTGAATCCCCATCCACCCTATGGCCTTTCACTCGCTTCTTGTGGCAACAGCTGCCACCAGATTTTCCTAGCCTGTGAAATCCCAGACGTGTCATTTGCCTCTCCTCTCTTCCAAGGCATCAGAACTGTCCTAAATTTCAGTTTAAGACAGACACCTCCTGTGGAATATTAATCCTACTTTGTGGTAATGACTTCCTGTGGAAAGGTTACTGACTGTAGAGGAATGCTGGATCAGGAAAGTCAATCTAGGCATTCATTTGGGCTCCAGAAGTTCAGCAAGATGAACATCAGAGCAAGCAATGGACCCTATGCTACCAAATGAAGTGAAACATCAACTGACAAATTTTCACCTTTTGTTACAGGATTCTGGAAGATGCCATAAAAGAGGATGACACCGATGATTTTGGGAACAGGCACATCTTCCACCGTTCCGTGACAGTGATGCAAAGTGGGATTCAGCAGGCATAAACCAAGAGGGGAAGAGGCAACAGGGTAAGAACAGGTCAGCAGCTTCTGGAAGAAAAAAGACAAAGGGTGAAAGATTTGTTAGGACTAACAAAGTTAGTGCCCTTATTGTGAATGATCATTTTAACTCAGAAAAGTGAGGAGGGATGAGAAATTGGGATGAGAAATCGTAACGATGACTTCGTTTTGCAGGGAGAAGATTAGCTTAACTGGAACAGAAGAGGTCAAGTCAGCAAGTATGAGACACACATTCATCCTCCTTGTTTCCAGACACAACGTGGAAATAGTCTATAAAAATATGTCAACAAGTTATTTGCATGTAAATCAGCAAAGCCACAGTGACTTCAGAGGAACGCCTTCCACTTATCCCAACAGCCCATCAGGGCAGCAGACAGGATCATCTCCCTTCCAGGGCTTCTGGGAACATTTGCATTTGCTTTGAGAGCAGACACTACCACTAATTCAGGAAAGGGCTTTCAAGGAGTGAGGGGGTGGAGTGTCAAGAGGGAAGGAAGCTGCTGACAACTGTCATATCTACAAAATGCTTTCTTTAAGGCTGGGCTGGGGCTTTTCCCACTGCCTGCTTGCAGCAGAGATAGCTGGAAGGGATTTGATCTTACTCTGCACATGAGGAAAAACCTGAAACTGCACAAAGGGTGATTTTTCCGTGGAGATGAGATGCAAAGACCAAAGTTGCTGTATATAGAGAGACAACCTTCCCTTCCTACACCATTTATTCTTTCAGTTGCATATTGCCAAGTAGAGACTGGATATCCTGATAAATTTTGGCTTTTTATTACTTCAGCAGCCATCCAAAATCTAAAAAAAAGTTGTAGGCACCTTAAGGGTAACTTGGTGCATTTGGCCATGAAAAATCAGGAAAAACTTAGAAATACAGTCTTTACAAAAGAAGTCTTGCTCTTACGGGAGAAAGTAGATTTAATTTTTTTCTCACTGATCTTGACAGAAGCTGACTAAAAATTCAAAACCTTTTATGTTCACTGAGCTTTGGAACGAACTCTGTGGGATCACAACTGTGTTTATATCCCTCCCTTCAAACCCAAATGCACAGCAACACACTGAATTCACCAAGTCAGAGCTCTGATCACACTTTAGCTGCTCTCCTGCTCAGCTAAAAGTGGAAGAAGAGAACTAGAACAACACCTAAACAAGGAAAATATTCCCAACGGGAGTTTACTGGAAGGAACAATATATATTTGTATCTCATCTGGAAAGTAAAATAGACAAAGCAAGGTTCTGTAAGACAGTGACAAACACCAAACAGCTTTTACATCAGGACAGCAGGGAAATGGCCTTTCAGAACTAAGGGAAGTGATGAACTGGCAACAAACTGGTTATGCTGAGATGTGACTGAGCCTTTGGACTTCAGGGGAGCTCTGTGAAGCAGCAGGATCCATCCGCTCACACGAAGCTCACCGAGATGTCCGGCCCTAAAGCAAGCCTTCAGAACTCAAACAATTCCCTAAATGCAGTCATTAAGAGTTACCAAGCAAACAGGAGCACCATGGAACTCTGCAAGCACTCAGAACTTTCTTTCCCTTAGGACTGCCATCTTTTTAGCACTTTCTGCCATACTGTGTTTAATTAGCTCACCACTTCGGTTTTTCTGCTGTATTTAGAAATAGGTAGAGCCACCAGCCACTGCTGAAGAAGGATGGTGGAAGGGAAGCATTGCTTTTGAACTGTTATCAAACAGAACTACCAAAAAAAGTAGACACCAGGGATGATACTGTTAACACTTGATCCCAGAGAAATCACCAAGTGGAAAAAAAAAAAAGGCAAAAAAATACAGTCAAACACACAAATGTTGGAAGGTCAATATCTAGCAACAACAGTTTTGAAAAATATCTTTTATTTCACAGTGATAGAGGAATTCCCAGAGCAAGCATTCTTGAAGAGTTTCCTAACCTCCCTCGGGAAAGAAACTTTACTTTCTAGAGAAAGTGAAGATCCCACATCCATTTTGCAACTAAAGAGCTTCAGATCCTGAAAGAGCTTAAAGACCACTCCTGAAGTCTTTCATAGAACTGGAAACTGTCACTTTCCTAACTTGTATACCACAACAATGAGCTTATTCATCTCCTTTTTCACAGAGGGTAACAGACTTTTATCAGCACTCTACTCAGCAGAGGTTACAAAAGCATTGGTAAGGCAAGAGACACCCATGCAATTAAAACTAAAAAAGCTGTAGACCTATCCATGCTACCCATAACAGAACCAGCAGGAAAAAAGCAAGGAAATTTCTACCCTCACAACAAAAACACACTAGCCTAATGGACAGGATCACAAGCTGTCTAATAAATGGCTTAAATTATTTATTGGCCTTGCAATAAAGCAAACCCACTTAGAGGCGTACGAGCAAAAAGGAAACCCACAGCTTTCCAGACAGTGTGTTAAGTTCCCATAATTTTGTTCTACACACTTTTGCAGCTGCTCCTCTACTTTCATATTCAAGGATGTAGCTCCCTGAAATACTGTGGTAGCTAGAAGCGCCAGTTTCACAATCTCCATTGGGAAGAAAATGCAGAAAAAGCATTTAGGGGGACTCAATATACACATGTATACATTGTTTATGGGATCTGCTTGTCTCTGCAAAGAATGAAAAACCAAAAATCATGAAACCTCTTGAAATCAAGTCCAAAGCTTGTCCAAAGAGGAGCACCAGGATTCAAACTGCGCTGAGAAAGTTGTAGTTAGCATGCAATGTTCTTTGACTTTTTTTATAGTTAAGTATATTTTTTTGTTACCATTTAGAAAGAAAAGCAAGCTTCAGTCCTTTGCAATCTCCTGATTTTACGTTTTTTTTCCCCAGACTTCATAAAAGTTCCCTGACATAACACAGAATGCTGGAGACCTAAGTGGAAGAACACAAAGCTGAATTTCTGCACTTAATTGATTCTCCTTAAAAATAATGGCCACAGGGGTAGGAGGCCAGCAGGCTCAGGGGATTAGTAGGGGATATGAAATATTTCCACTCTAAGTCAATGCTTCAAAACCAGTCCAAGTCAGCACATGCTTGGAAAACCATTTGATGACCTATGTGAAATGTGCCTAGCAGGAGTTTTACTGAGACCACCAGCTCATGTCTGCAGTACAGCTGACTTTCTTGTTTGAGGTCTCTGAAAATACTCCAAAAGGAAATAATCACTGTCATGTAAGTGTAAGGTACATAAAGGGTATTTGGGGTGGCAAGGAACAAAACCAGCTGTTCAAATCTGAACAGCGTAGAAGCCTGAATTGGTGAAATTTTTGCAATGGAGAAGTTACCTGTTGAACTGGAAGTACACACAAACACATCTAAACCCATCTTGCATTATGCATTACCTCTCACTGCAGGGAGATTCAAGGTTTTCAACAGACACAGATGGATTGCATCGGTCACCACTGAAGCAGATGCAGCTCAGAGCAAAAGAAAGGGAACTGTTTGGCAAGACAGCACCAAACAACTGTGCCCAAAGATTCAAGAAGGAGGAAGGTGCAGGAACAGTTTTTGCTAGGTAGAGCATAAGTCAGTGAATCGAAATTTTCTCTCTTCATTGAGTCATCACACTGCTATGCCAGAGAAAAATGTTATAAGCTCAGTGTTAAAACTCAACCCACAGACTGTTTCTCCTACAGCACCAAGTCTGATTTGGTCTGTCCCTCAACAACACATCAAGTTGTGCTTTGCAAACCAGAGTAGCACCTCCTGACCAGGTAACTTCGATGTCTCACACCCATGCATAGTTTCAGGTAGTGAATTTCTGATGAGCTTCTGAAGACATGAGAGTTGTAACTTTATCTCACAGGTCAGTAGATGAACACATGGAAATCTGCTGTGATCAGGGAACATCATTCCAGCCACCAACACACTCTTACTCCTCTGCTTCCATGCAGAAAGGATAGTGTCAGGCAGCAGGTTTTTCTGTGTGTGGAGCATCCCACATGACAGAAATGAGGCCATTCTTAGGTTGCCAAGAAAGTTTCTCGTACATCGGTAACGAACTTTTGCTCCACTGAAGTTCAAGTTCAATGGCCTTGAGTTCATCGGACTCAAGACATAGAGGAATCCACCCAACTGGAATGACTGAACACCAGAGACATCTGGCTCTAAAGTCTGAGCTTTATAACCAATATTATGATTTTTACAGAGAGCTTTGTAATTCTAATGGATTTGTCTTCTGTGCTTGCAACACTGCTAACAGAAGATTTGGCTTATAGTGTCAATGAGCCCTTTTTTTGCCCTATAACTAAACAATAAACTCCTCATACCTTCTGGACAGAAACCCTGTTGCCTTCAAAAGGGGTTTCTCCCTCGTAAATCACGACAGGAAGCACTTGGAAAGGAAGATAATCTTCCACTACATCTATAATGCCCATTTTGTATTCCAATACATCAAAATTTCCAAGCTTTGGGTAAGCGAAAGCTGCTGTCATTTAGTTGCCCAGCTTTAAAAACAGTATTTTCCACAGGGATAAACAAAGTTTGTTCCTGGTGTGAGCCAATAGTGTGCACATTACACTGGTGAGGACCTCCCATCCCCTGCTCTTGGAGAGCCACCCATCCCTGCAACTTTTTCACTTCCTTGATCATAGAAAGTATCTCCACAAGAGGCTCAGCAGGACCAGCACAAGCTCTGTCCCTCAAGCCTTTGACAAAAAAAATTCCTTCTCCTCCCTCACATCAGTTCTCTTCCTGTCCTTTTTCCTCAGTGGAATTCCACTTTGAATAGTTCATTTCTAACAACTATGGCTTTGAAGAGTCACAACACCTCTTCCTCCTCAGACTTTCTGCATTACCAGAAAGCTCTCCAGGATCAGATTGCCTCTCTTCCTCTGAATTTCCGTTTGTTCTTTACTTAGCACACTCTTTCTAGCCTCAGGCTCCTTCGCAAGTTTCAACATTTCCAAGACTGGCAAAAACCTTACAAAACATACACCAGAGGACGTGCTCATTGTACATATGAGTTATGAGAGTCAAAGTTTTCAGCTTGCTTTTGGTTTTCAGGGAAACCACACATGGTGTGCTAATAATGTAGATTCGAGACTTGACAGTTACAGCATTATTTTTTTTTTTTTTATTACCTTTGTTGTCTCATTTTGGATCATATTGCAAAGAGAATTTTGGCCCAAAATGATAGCAGAGATAATATTAAATCTTATTTACCATGTGTTTCAGGTATGCAAAGGTATATCAAAGTTAAATCTTTATAGCAGCTTTTCCTCCAGTCAGTGGCTTTCAGTAATATCCAATAATCAGACAAAATAAATAGATTTTAAGGATTCAACTCAGCAGCAGAACTGGGAGTAAGATTTCAAGCTGCTTAATTTTCCTTTTAGGATAACCAAAAATATCCAGTCAGAAGAACTGACAGAAAAAGGCCAAGCATTATGACCAACTTCTTTCCTCCTCCTAAAAATCACATTTTCCTTTGAGAACTCCAAAATTTTTGGACCAAAACAAATCTCAAAAATAAGATATACTTATTGTTTCACCTAGAAAAAGCCCTTACCTTCAGAAATGCTGAGACACAGCCTCTCAGGATTTCTAGCACCAATGCCTCAAAACATCACTTTTCTGAGGCCCAGTCCTTCAGCTGACTCTGGCTTTTCCTGGTGTTCTTCAAGGTGGCCCAGCTAACAAAAACTCTGAATTATACCCCGGGGCTGTGAGGGACTGCAGAGGCAGAGGGCAGTGGTCAAATTTTGAGAACTTCACTTGACACAATGTTTTTATTTCACTTAGAAAAATTATGGTTAAGGTTCTTTCTTTTCCCCCGAATTAAACTTTCAATAGAACTTTCTTCTTAAGAGTGAAATTCTTTTCATTGTCATCAGAATTTGGGGGATGGAGACAGAAGGAGGCCACTAAAGGGATGAGTATTTTCCAAGCAGCTGTACTCCCTGTGGCATGTGCCCTTTACCAGAACAAACAAATGTCTAGATAAACACTTCTGCAAGTCAGGAAAGCTATGCATAGTAGAACTTTTTAAATTTAACTCCACATTTAATACACAATGCATTCAAAGAAACATGAAGGGTACATTCATTACTTCATTTCTGTTAAGAAACCTGCCAAAAACTGCTGCAAAACTGTAGCATTCTTTAGAAGAAAAACCTATTATTTTAGTTAGAATAACAACTTAGGCCTGAGATTAATTTCACTGATGTGCCCTCACTTGCAAAACTCTGAAGAGAAAAAACATTTGTCCTTTTCCATTAAAGGCACAAATGCCCTAAGAGCAGTGAAATGACATTGCAGTGGTGAGCACCACAGAAGTGCCTATAAATAAACTCAACAAATACATTTTCCTGGAACGTTTACAGTGGAGGAATAGATCACATGCTCCTCTTCCTAACCACAGTGTACTGCAATGAGTGATCTAATGCAGATTTCACTTTGCATTTACTCCTGCAAGCTGCTTGCAAAGGAAGAGGGATTTTCCTGGACTTAAACCCTCAGGATTTTTGGTGTTTGTCCAGAAACTATTTACAGCACAGTTCCAATGGTACCATGCACTGTGAGGTCTGAGTGCTCATTAGTTACCAGCGCTGAGCATCCACCTGTTCAGAGTCCTGGACTCTGCACCTCATGCTGCAAACCACAGCTGAAGAGAACTCAGAGGAAACACCTTTTCAGGCCTTCTTTGCTAAGAACTGGAAACCAGAGGCCAAAATTCAAGTAAAAAAAACCAAACAAACCCCAAATAAATAACTGGAAACCATCCATCACACACACACAAAAAAACTAGAAATCAAAATGCCCCTTGCTGCATTCTGACAAGCAAGTATCTAGAAGCTGTTTTGCTCCACAAATAGATAAATATATTCTTCCAATACTTATTTCAGTACTATCACAGCCCACTAGTACTTTTTTTTCCTGTAGAAAAACTGAATTTTCATGTCCTCTTTCACACTAAGTGCTGCCTTCCTGCAGGATTAAAGCCCACCGCATTTAAAGCTAAATTGGCTGGCACCATGTAAGTCACAGTAAAACTACTCTCGGCTTGAAGAGTGGGGATTTTCCACAATAGCACTATACACAGAATAACTTCAACTAACAAAAAATAAAAAAAAAATTTAAAAAAAAAAAAAAAATCAACCTCAAAGCAGGGATCCTGCATCATCTGCTTCATTGCAGTTAATGCATAGAAAAAAGACAAAATATTTTGCATTATGCTTTTTGGGATGACTTCTAGGATCTAATTTTTATATCCTGACAATTGCCATTTGCATGACACGGCAAAGCCAACAACAACAAAAAAGCCACTACAAAAAAAAAGTCACGTCACTCTTCTTGCACAGTGGAAGCAATTCCACACAAACTCAAATAGCAAAGGAAAACGCCATTCACTGAGGAGCAGTTCCTTCCCAATGAAAGGTGGATGTACTGAGATTCCAAAAAACTGTTTCATATTTAATTTTTCACACTTTTGTTTATTTGGACCTGTTACACCAATAAGATACATAATTCTGGCACCATCCTAAAAATCTTGTCTTTCAAATACCTACTGTCTCAGTTCCAGCAAGGCTCTGAACATTTAAAATTTCCATTTTTACTCTATCTGCAGCGCTATTCTAATTAGCAGATAGACCACCATTACCTTATCTTTGTTATTCATACTTTAGATATTAAAACTGAAAGAATAAATCTTCTCTTACATTCTCATGGTATTTGTTTTGCTTCTGCACTTCCTCTGGCTTGGACAACTCCAAGAGCTGGGTTTTATTTTCTTTCCCAGGTCTGTTTCACTTTAGGGACATATTAATTTTTGTCAGTGTTTCCAGCGAAAAGAATTCAAGAGCTATTTCTACAGAGTGGGCCGCATTCCATTAAAGCCAGGAGAGAGATACTCACACAAAACTTGGATGGGACCCATCAGATCCTTTAATATCCTGTTTTCCTTTTGTTTAACCTACAATTGTTCTGGAATTCAAATACGTCAGTTAAAATGATAAATTAGCGTGAATATTAGAAATGGACTTCTCCCAAAACTTTGTATTTGAATACTCAAATACTGTGGGGGACATAAGATCTCAGCCTCAATTATGGAATTCATTTTCCCACCAACACTACAATCAACTGAATTAAATTCCCTAAGGTCAAACATTAGGCTTAGGTTCAATATTTAATTACAGCATATGCCATACAGAAGCATTGCTGCTTAATTTGGCATAGAATACAGCTCACAGGCACATCATATCAGTAGTAAAATACTCTGCAGCTCTCACATACTTTTGAGGGTTGAATTTAAATTCAAAATAATAGAGGGAGGTATTTTGAGAGAGCAGCTTGTGAGTACTTGCAGAATTCATGAGTCCAGGCACTTGTGTGGGTGAAAGACGACCCTTGTCACTTCTCATGCTGTTGATAATAATCACCAGCTTGCCAAATTAACAATTAGCAGAAACGTGGACCTTGCAAAATAGCTTTCAAGTCTGTATTTTAGGCAGATGAGCCAAAGCTACATGGTTTTGCATCTCTAGAAGAGAGCATTTGATTGAGTACACAGTCCAGATTTTCAGATAAAGAAAAATATCAGACATTTTTAGGTGCCATTCGTGTTCTTTGCCTCAAGGATTTTTTTTCCCTAGGCATTTAATTTTTCAGTAATTCTTTGGCATCACTAATATCAACCAAAGATTATAGTGAAATATGAGTACTAGCTTTTAGAAGAGCATTCTTATGACCTTTTACAAAACTACTTAGCCTCAGTTATGTGATGACATGTGGCTAGCATCTAAAAATGTAGAGGTTTTTTTTCCTTTGGAGCTTATTCATATGACAATTAATGAATTGTGGAAATGCTAAGTCTATCCCATTTACTGCAAAGTTATTCCTCTTGGGGGAAGGAAACCAAACATCCAGGCCTCTCTAGACAGTCATGGTGCCAAGTAATTCACAGTTGCTATTGTGGCCTCCCCCGAAACAGCTCATGCAGGCACTGCCAAGACTGTACCAGTTTCCTTTGGGCCATTATGGCAACCCAGCCATGGAGGGACACAAACAGGTAAAAAGCATCCTTAAGGGATAGGAATTTCCATCCAAAAACCCCACCAGCTGCTCACGTTCACAGCAAAACGTGAGTCAGAATTATCAGTGATTGGTATCTCTCTGCTTTGGGAGAGGTGAACTGTTGTTCTCATGCTGATTTAGTGATCCACTGAGTGTCTGGGCAAAAGATTCCTGTTCATGCTCTGGGTGACTCTGTGGCATGTGTGACAAAATGCCACCCCTGGAGATCTGTTGGTGGACACTGAATCCCTTTATGTCTGCTCCTGATGCTGGTAACCACATTCCCACCAGGCCCCTACTGTGGATCCACCGTTCCAACCCTCACTGCACAGGTACAGACCTCTCACTTGTGGTCATGTATCTTTCATGAGGAATGAACACAAGGACATTACTTCTAAAGGTAACAAAAACATGCCATGAGGCCTCTAATAATGCCATAGGGCCAAAGAGCTGCCCTGGGAAGAAGCCCAAATTTGCAAAATATTCCCATCAGCTTCAGCAGCCTCTTACAACTGAGATAGACTAGAGCAGCACATTATTCAAAGCACATATTACACTTGCTTATGATTACATATCATGCATGTATTTCCTGTGCTTTAGCTACTGAGGAATTACAGAGTATTCCAAGTTGGAAGGCACCCACAAGGATTATCAAGTTCAGCTCTCAAGTGAATGGCCCTTTAGGAGATCAGGCCCTTGACCTTGGCATTCATGATCTTCACCATGCTCTAATCAAGTGAGCTAATCTCAGAATAACATGCATAATTTTGTGTATTATACTTGTTTTGATTCCACCAGTAGACTTTGAAACATTGGAGTGATGCCTTAGGCTTTAACTTTTATATTTTTCAAATCCTGTACTGCCCAGTGTGTAACTCTGAAGTTTCCTGTAGCCTGTCAGCTGCTGCTCTCTCGTGCTAAGTTAGACGTAACAAACCCTCTCTAGGTTTGCTCTTCAAGGACACCCAGACCGTCCTAGGCCCAAAATGTGTAAACCAACATCTTTAGGAGAGGGTTAAGCTTGGGGAAATTACATCATTAACTGAAGCTTTAATTGGAGAATTAACCCTGATATGCAAAGGAACCAAACTTATAAAAGTGTGAAGAACTCGTGACTCGGTGTCCACCTGGGCAGCAGCCTCTGGACTCCCCAGGGTGTACCTTTGAAGGCCCTTCAAATAAATACCTACCTTTATTCCCTTATTCCTGTCTAGTCTCTGTTTTTTAGGTGGCCACTTCAGGCATCAGGAGAATCCCAGGTCCAGCAAGTCTATTTGTTGAAGCACCCACGTTTCCTGGCACCTTACCCACCCAAACTGCTCAACCTCAGACCCTCACCAGTTAACATCTCCACAAAGCACTGCATTTAGCATTCTAAGAAGGCACACATGGCTTTTGTGCCACATGCCTCACCAGCATCACCCCAGCACTTGAAAGAATCAGTCTTCTCCTTTGTCAAAGGAGTTCATGTGTGACACAGTAAAAGAGAAGGTGTTTTCCCAGTAGCACCCAACAAATCACTGCCAGACTCCAGGAAATCTGTATCTGAAGGGTTACATCCAGACCTTCTAGACATTAGGCAGCAGAGCCATCCCTTCCCATGCTGGCACACAAGAATATCCCAATTATTGTTGTTGTATAAGGACAGACCAGGTTATCCTGAGTGTGGGACTATCAAGCCAGCTGCAGGGAAAGGCAGACCTTTGCAGCGTGGTCATTTCAGCACAGTAAATCACATTCAACGCAGTTTTTTCCATTTCAGTTTCTCAGGAAAAAAAAAAGAGGGTGACAGCGAAGGAAGAGCTGGAGAGGCCTTGCAGGAGATATTATAAACAAGGAAGGCACCATTTATCATGAGTGCACACTTCAGCACTGTAGTTCACAAATAAATGTGAATGCCTCGCCCATCATTTTTTTAGCTGTAACAAGTTACCTGAAATGGGCTGACAAGACTGCATAATGGTATAAAGTTCTGCAGGCAGTGAACATCTGTAAGAACAAAGACCCATTCTTGATGAAAACCATGCTAGCATTTCATTTCCACCCCTCACTTGATTAATAAAAAATACAATGCCACAGGAAATCTGCTTATATACAAATCTAATTATTACAGACCACAGGGTAACGAGTTGGGTGGATGACATTTTCTGAGCACAATCATTTACTCCACAAGGCCCTAAAGGATAACCTGCAAGGGACAACATGGAACTTAATTTTCACTCAACTTAATGGTTAAAACATTAAGCTTCTAAATAGTATAAGTAAGAAAAAATTCTGAAAGACCTGTAACCTTTTCCTTAAAAAAAAGTAATCTGCATCTCAGAGCACAGGCACGCTGGAAGCAGAATGAAAGGTTGGCACATCAATCATCTGCAAAAGGAAACTTTTCCCATGTGTCCAGTGTGTTCTGCCTTGAACTTTATTATTGAACACTGAAAAGATTTGGCATGCTATTCATCAGCATTTGGAAAGTTCCAAGCTATCTCCCTGATAAAATGATTACATTTAAGTTGCACCAATAAATTAAAAAAAAAAATATATATATATATATATCTCGGAGAACAAGCGTTAAGAGTATTCCTAATTTTATACAGTCATCTGGATATGAAGTCACGACACCATGTAATTTTTTACAAGTACTGTGAGAATAACCAGGAGGCTCTATTAACTTTACCACACAGTCTCATTACAACTTTTAAAGTACTCAGCGGAATAAAATGATAGTCACCGTGAGCTCTCCGGATCCATGGGATCTTGAACAGCGAGCGTGGAAACCATTGCTGCCTGCACAAAGCAGAAAGCTAAGGGGATGGAATACGGAAGGAAATGCCTTTTGCAGCTTGGAAGCTATTTACAATTCGATGATACATCTCCAGCTCAGAAGACAGACGGCATAACATGGCTGCTAACTGCAAAATAGCGTTCAGTCCAAAAAATCCAGCCCTCAATTTTGTATGAGTTTCTCTAATGAATACAAACCTGCATATCCCTTACAGCCCAAATGCAAAACAACATAGAGGCTTTAACTGGATCCAAACTGAACTTCAATTCATGGGAAAAAAGGCTCGAGTTGGCTTGAAAACATACACAGTCTATGCTGTAACAGAGTGGATGACAACAAGACAGCAAGGGCTTTTCACTGAGGGGACAGCACAAGTTCAGAGCTAACTGGAGCGAGGTTTCTGTGCAGATAGGGAGGGAGGGAACTTCTGGGCCATCTAAGCATTCCCTTTTGATTAAAGGCAAGGCATAACTTGAGGAAGCAGCTATATGGAAGTTCTGTAAACATCTGCAAAGTTCCTAGAAAAGTAAAATTCTACAGCAAAACCGTAAACAGAAGTTCAGCCTTAGCCATCCTCCCGCCGCTGTAGTACGCTAATTTTGTGCTACGTGTTTGCCATACTGAAGGAGAGGATTGCACGGGTGGAAATCCTGACTGCATGGCTATCACTTCGCCCATAAAACACTAATTTGAATTCTCTAGATGCATTAAAGAATGTACGCTGCTGCCTGCTGAACTTACACTGCTATTGGGGTCAAAAGAAAAAACATCAACTCGCTACATACAGATGTCAGAGTAAATCCCAGTGAAATATGGCAGGCCTTTTGCACACTTTATGTCTTCCATCAGCTTTCTGCTTTCACTTGACAACACAGTGGAATTTTTGGGAAGCAGAGATCAGATATCTTAATCTAGCTGAGATTTCAAACCTTTGCAGCAGGGACCGTCTAATGCAATACATAAGGAGATTGGCATAAAAGCCGAAAGTACATCAGCATAAATCCTACTCCTCCAAGTAAAAATTATGTCATCACCATCATGAAATAGAGATAAACTTCCTAAAATGAGCTATTCCATCTTGAGCTGCTGTTGGATTTTCGGTCTTCCTGAAGTGTCCATCTAGGTTGTAAATTCCTCAAAGCAGGAAACATTTTATCTTCAGCAGTAAGAAATCTCCAAGCACACTGTCTGTGTTAAGTAATGTACACACTGAGCACAGTCAGAGCGCACACACACACACATTTCCACCACATCCAATGAGATACACTATTGAATAATAGCCTAGTTTAAGCAGAATACAGGAAAGTTTTACTATTTTCTATGCATCTTCCAAGCAGTGTTTCCGGCAGGACTTCCAAGTAATTGGCTTGTTCCCAGAACTCCTGGAAAACCCTTTCCTTCCTGCAGCATGCCAGAAAGCACTTCAGTATGAGCATGGATTCCCCACAAAATGAGCAGACAGGAATGGAGTACAAGAAAAAAAATTAGGAGTAAAGTTCACAAGACTGCACAATTTTCTTCTAAAGGCTCCAAAGGAATCTTTTTGCACAATGAATATTTGAAGCACAGACAAAGTGAGTGGAGCTTCAGATAAACTCCTTGATCAGCTGAAGGAGAGTCCGATGGGGTTTGGGGAATTTTCAGTTTGTCATGGGCACGAGAGTCCACCATGGACAAAAAGGAGTGCCAACAAAGACTGAAACTATCTTATGCCATATCCTAGCAGGTCATTGTATTGGTTTCCTTACCACCACTTAAAACAGGTCTCAGAGAAAGCCTTCTGGGGCTCTCCACACTTCACCTCAGACTAGCACAGCAAGCCAGGGAAAAGCTGTGTCAGTGAGAACAAAGTGGTACAGGTCTCTCCCAGATCACAGCAAGACAGGGAAAGATTTTACCAGATCACATCGTCACACGAGATGTCCCATTTCTGTCATGATAAACTTGTCAGGAAGACTATGCAGCCTTGTGAGAAACCTTGGGCCTACCTCAAGTTGGCTTGGGGGTGAACCTAAGGCTTTTGAGGTGCATCAGGGCTTGTTACATTCATACAGCAGCTGTTCTGAACATCATGAACAGCTCCCAGTGCTCCCAGCGCCGCTGACTCACCGCACAGAAGCTGTGCAGCCTGGTGCTGTGCCATGGAAGTGTCCACAGCCTCCAGATACAGAGCAGGCTGAGGGCAGCGCTGACCAGCTACTCTGGCCAAATATAGAAAACTCTCAGGTTACACCGAGGTTTCTGAGATGGCAGAGAATAAAAGAGAGGAAGAAAAGACATGTCTAGGAAAACTCAGACATACAGCGGCTGTAGCCAGAGCTCACATGACTTTTATCGTGAAAAGTTACAGTTCTGGTGGGTCAGCGCTTTCCTGCAAATCAAAGCACCCACATTTGGCTGCCTTTTAGAATTTGCATTTGTTATTGTCACAGAGCAAACCACAAGGCTGCAGATAAGAAGCTGCCTATCAGGTCATCAGCCGTAACAGGGGCAAACAAAACTTCTGACTTATGTTCCTCAGGTCTCATGCACTTGAGCCCAGGCACAGACCCTTAATTTGCACTGATGGCACCTGGATGCCCAGGCTGGTTTGTATATCCAGTCTGTCTTGGTCTGTAAGCTCAAATGGGATCTCATGCATTGAGTCCACCATGGTGCACACACTGCACACAGAACTGCACAGGATGTTATGCAACAGTGATTGCATCTAAATTCCTGGCTACTGCCTAACATCAAATCTCAGTTTGTTTTCTCATCCCTTATCATAAATCACTCTTGAAGTGACTGCCAAATGAATCAAAGGGAATGCTAAGAAACATACAGGAACTCTCACCAAGGAACCTAAACAAATCTTCATTATAATTAGACCGAAGCAAGGACCCACCCAGAACAGTTAACAATTCCCCCAAGCAGGGCTGCTCTTCCCATGCAAAGCATTATTCAGCCAAAGATTTCTTTAGATGGGGCATCCCCAAATAATTTAGCTCCTCTCAGAAAGAGTAAAGTCCTTAGGTTCTTGAACTGCTCTGTTATTTCATAACACTTGCAATTATTTAAACAATTCTTCATGCCCCTGACACTAAATGCGGTCTTTCCCCCTTTCTTTTCAAAGTCAGCTTTTCCTGCTGTATGGGGCTCAGCTCTTGTATTTTCCAGAAAGAAGCCTCTGGAAGCAGCTCCTGTGCTGGCCTGGCAAGAAAGTGCAGCTCTCCTTTTAAGCCTTGCCTTTGGCCTAAACACTCAGTTCTAATAATATTTGAATGGCATCATTTGATCAACACCAGCGTAATGCTCACAGCTGACAAAGACTGCATCAGAACAGCTCCTCACGGCTCTCTAGCTCAACTACAAAATAAAACAAACCCCAAACATCTCTCAAAAATGTAAAATCATATTTATGCATACAGACAAATCTTCTAACAGTTACAGTAAAATCACTTCTCAAGCTCAAAGTTGAAAAGAGATGGCAAGTACAGCACAAAGCATCTGAGAGTGCTTTGGCAGCCCAGCTACAACAGCTTACAACCACTGGTTTGGGATCCTTCTCTCACCCACCCCTGCATACTGGAAATTCTCCCAGCCAAATCTCCTGAAGTTCTCATCAGTCCTTTTCCCTGCTATTTCCTGGTCACATTGAGGGTTTGTTTTCTTTCAGGACAGACATTCCCTGCTGTGCTTTTCCTGGTTTCAGACTATTTTTAATATTTATTTTAAGTTTCTATGGCAACAGGGAATAACAGATTGTAAGAGTTAAAATTATGCCACAGGAGACATTTATCATCGTAGCTCTGTATAATGTGGGCTCTTGTTCTCTGAATTTTACCCCGAGCTGGACACTCCCCTCGTTATTTCATGATGGCTACACTAATGAATGCATATGCCTAATGAATAGTACCAGCCTCTCAAATTTATCAGCACATGTTTGATGGGGTATGGTAATTGCATTAATGAGAAAGTGGCAATGTTTATTTCTTGCCATTTCTCACCACTACTGAAGGAGCCAGACTTCTGATACCAGATTTCATGCTTACCTGGGTCCACAAATAAATCACATTCATTTCTGTGGTGTCAAGTTTAAAAAAAAAAAAAATTTATTTAGTACCATTAAGGTAACTGAAATCCAGAATGGGTTACAAAAGGTATATAGGAGCATTTCATGCAACTCTGTTCCTTCAGGGAGATAATGTACATCTCTCCAGTATTCTACTCACTCTAGGAGGGATCCAACAAAATATAAATACAGCTGCCACTAACTTAGAAAATGTGGTATGGACCTGTGAGACCTGAATCTGAAAGGTGGGGAGTACTGGACTTGGGGTCCACACCAACAGAGGGACAACTTTCAATACAGACTTCAGAAAATGCTTGCAAGTTTTATTCTGTCTTTCATGAGGCTTGGGCCAGCTGGACCAGTTTTACTTGTCACCCAAGCTAGAAATGCTTGGCTAGCAATAACCCTAATATCTTCTCCTTGTAAGTTTTAAAAATCTCATTATAATGCCAAGTATTCAGAAACCATCAAGTTTTAGAGAAAAAACTCCCTTCCAAAGATATGAAATGCTCTCTTGGAGCAAATCACAAGAAAGACCACAAGAGTTGAGCCATGCCAGTCTACCTGAGAATCTTCACCATCCCATCCCTGCAGCCAGTCACTAGTGGGGATTGATGCCATGATGATTTTTTGCTTTTTCTTTCATACCCCTTTTATACACTCTTTTTTATAGCTTTTATGTATTCTCAGTGCTTTTAGCCTACACAGTTATAATTCTTTAAGTTTGATCACTTCCCTCAGACCCAATATCCCGTTAAGCCAAGAGCCCAAACACCCTGGAAACCCCAGACCCCNGGGGCATTTCGGGGTGCATTTCAATGTGCATTTCGGCACACCTGAGGGTCCTTCAATAAATACTGAGGTAAAACCCTTTTTCCCCTCTTAACTGTGTTCAGCTCTCTTAATTTTAAGACCAGAGAAAGGTGTCATGATCTGCAGGGCTCCAGTTTAGGTCCGGTGCTCTTTAATGTCCTCACAAAGGACTCGATGCAGGGCTTGGAGGGACACTAAGTTTGCTGACAATGCTCAGCTGGGAGGAGCTGCTGCCTCCCTCGGCAGATAACCCTGGGCAAACCAGAGGGTTGGGCAATCACCAACCATACGAAGCTCAACAGGGGAAAGTGCTGGATTCTGCACCAGGGATGGGGCAGCCCTGGATGCACGGACAGACTGGGGCATGAGGGGCTGGAGAGCATCTTGGTGGAAAGGGACCTGGGGGTCCTGGTCGATGGCAAGGTGAACATGAGTGAGCAGTGTCCTGGCAGCCAGGAGGGCCGAGTGTGTCCTGGGGGGCATCAGGCCCAGCATCAGCCAGGCAAGGAAGGGATTGTCCCTCTCTGCTCTGGGCTGAGGCAGCCTCACCTTGACTACTGTGTGCAGTCGGGGGTGCCACAAGGTAAGAGAGACATTGGGCCATTAGACAGTGTCCAAAGGAGGGCAACGAAGATGTTGAAGAGTCTGGAGGGGAATCCATGCAAGGGACAGCTGAGGTCACTGGGTCTGTTCAGCCCAGAGAGGAGACTGAGGGGAGACCTCAGCACCAACTTCCTCAGGAGGGGCAGGCACTGATCTCTTTTCTATCAGCCAGAGATAGGCCACGAGGAAACAGCACAAAGCTGTGGCAGGGGAAGTCTAGGTTGGATATCAGGAAAAGGTTCTTCACCCAGGGTGTAGTCAGGCATTAGAAAAGGCTCCCCAAGGGAATGGTCCTGGCACCAAGCCTGCAAAAAGCATTTGGACAGTGCTCTCAAGCACATGATGGGATCCTTGGGAGAACCAGTTCAATTTCTATGATGCTTGTGGGCCCCTTTAAACTCAGGACATTCTATGATTCCCCCCCTAGAGAGACCAGGATGATATACAGCAGCAGAGTTCCTTGGGTCTCCCCAGTTTGCTCAGTTACTGTGGTTCAGTACATACACACGAAGCACAAGTCAAGTTCTCCCTTCAGGGCCTGGCAGCTTGTGCAATACAGCAGTTTCAGGATAAGTGGGGAACACTTGACTCATACTGCCTCGAGTACCAGATACCTTGAGCTATGGTTGGTCTCCTAAGGATACAGCAGTCACAGAACCTCAAGCAAATTCCACACAATCAGCAGCCTCAAAAAGGTCTTAACAGATTAGTAGTGCTCAGAGCTACCAGGCAAGGCTAGCAAAAACATACCCATAGAATCATAGACTGGTTTAGGTTCAAAGGAACCTTAAAAATCCTTTCATTCCAACCCCCCTGCCATGGGCAGGGATACCTTCCACTGGACCAGGCTGCTCGATGCCCCACCCAGCCTGGCCTGGAACACTTCCATAGATGGGGCATCCACAGCTTCTCTGGGCAATGTATTTCCATGTCTCAGCTGAAGAATTTCTTCCTAATATCTGATCTAAACCTTCCCCCTTTCAGTGTGAAGTCATTTCCCCTTATCCTAGCACTGCATGTCCTGTTAAAAAGTCCCTCTCCAGCTTTCTTGAAGGCTCCCTTTAGTTATGTAACCTGAACCCTGTGGAACACCACTCATCTCTGCTCTCCGCTTTCTCATCAAACCATCAACCACAACTCTGAGTGTGACCATCCAGGAAATTCCTTATTCACTAGACAGTCCATCCATCAAACCCATGCCTCATGTGGCCACAAAGTTTATTGAAATAAACACTCAACTGTGAGCATTTTCTCTAATATACTAGTTTGAACTCTAAAAGTGGCAAAGAACTTGAGACTAGAAATCTCAGTAGAGCCCTGCTCTCCAAAATGTACAAATTACAGTTCCCAAGCTCAAATGATACCCAAAATGAATATCAAATGCAGATTAAAGTCTTTATAATTATGCTGAAATCCAGAACATGGGGATCAGTCCAGACTTTGATTACTGCATGTACTGGTTTTCTTCAAGTTGTTTGAATTACTTTCCATGAAAGCTGGTCATTGCAAAGCTGGGAACAAATGATCTGGAACAGCAGGAATAGTTGTTCAAAGGCAATAGATATAGAACCTTAAAAAAAAAAAATCTCATGCCTACAAAAAAGGTTGTGTGTCACACACACAGACAACTATGGGCAATGCCCACCCTACCTGCTGGAACCAACCAGGGACAAGGGGAGGAATGAAATATTTGGGATCATAAGAAAAGATAGTTTCAATAAAGATGTGCTGCAGAACCTTTACTGCTGTAGATCCACAACACAAACAAACAAAAAAGTAAGGTTTGGTTTCCAAATTAAATGTTTGGTGCCCAAGCTCAGTAAAGCAGCTTATTTGTACAGTTAAAGCCACTGATGAAAAGAATTGCCATTTAAAAGCCTTGGGCACTCCTCAGAGTGGAACTGAGCGCCCCTCAAGAGCTAACAGCTTCAAAGGGGTGACCAAAAAGAGGAAGCAAGTTTTTACATGGAGGAGCCGCCCCCTTGCTTGATTTAGTGGCAAACCTGCTGTACAACACAAGGATTACACAGATTGTCACAGGAAGTTGGGGTGTGATCATAAATACCTTCAGAAGATCTCCCCAAGACTAATTCAATCCTCCCCCCAAAGGGTCCCTCTTCCTGTGGCTCTTTATCTTGTGTGCCAGCTTGCACGTGGGCAAAGCCCATGCAAGGCTCCATGAAATCACAGGAGTTAACTCAGGTTCTTGCCCTCACACTCAACAAGACATTTGCCAGCACTAGTTCATTCTTGTCCGGACTATTGTGAGCAGTTTTCTGACTTCCAATTCTCCAGCAAAATTACAAGCACCTGACTGTGGCAAAAACACAGAAAAATACTGGGCAGAAGTTGTTGCCATCATATTTTTTTTTTCTTTGGTGCAAAGGTATCTATTGGGTCATGCCTCAGTCTGGGTATTTAGGCATAAAAGTAGCATGAGGTAATCCCTCTACTGAATGGTTTAAAAAAGCCTTTCGTTCTGGCTGGAATCAGAAATGTGAGACACTGGACTGATTTTAAAACGCAGTGATGTGAACCATACATGGTCTCCCTCTGTGATTTATATTTACATAAATGTTTCATTCATGCATCTTTCCTAACCCTCCTTCTGCATATACTTGTCACTGAGAATCTCAAACTGCACAGAACAAGTGTTCCCACTTGCCAGACATTTAAAAAAATTTAAATTAAATTTTTAGGCAAACTTCAGCCTCTCTTGCCATATTCCTATGAGACTGGAAAAGACATGGATTATGGAGTTTACCAGCTCTGAATAGACAAAGAAAAAAAAAAGCCAATTTTGGCATTCCATGTACTAATAAGCAACTTAAAGGATTTGGGTTTTCCTTTGGCTGGTTGCCGTGCATTTCTTGAGAATCAAGAAGCCATTCCAAGCTTCCCAAGCCATCCCTTCCATATAAGGGGAGTGGAAGGAAGCTCTTCCTAGGATCTGCTTTCCCTTGAAATGAGTCAGCTGAGCAGGAGTGATATTTTTTACACACCATTTACTGCAAGCCTGCCAGGGTGCCCACGAGAGCCCAAGCACTGGCAGAGGACACAGCACAAGCGTGGTGCCCTCTGCTAACCCTCACTAGGAATTAGCAGCATGGCACAGCTCACTGCACTGTAGGTGTAGTGTGTCAGGAGCGTTGCAGCAAGACCAGAGACTGCTGCACCCCTCAGCAGGGAGGTGACAGAGCTCATTTATCTGAGGCAGGCCAGGACCCAAGTAATTAATCCCAGTGATCCATCAGGAACACAGTCAGCCTCTGACGGCCTGAGCAGAGAAAACCCTGTACACTGTGTTTATCCCAAACTTGCAGAGACCATCCTAAACACAGCACCCAGACCAATCTATGGATTTGAACTGCACAAAACTCTCCTCCTAATAGAATTCTGTCAGCACATCAGCCTTGGGAGCTCCTGCTCGCAGGTTTCCAAATCAGCTGCAGGCTGCTTGCACAAGGAAGGAGCCACCAGGCAGCAGCAACCCCCAGGATGCAAACTCAGCTTGTGAGCCAGAGATCCAGGTAAAGCCCCTCCATCTCAGGCATCCACATGGGTTCTATGAGCCAGGCGAGGCCTTCAGCCTCCGTGACTTCCATGGGCCCACATGGCAGCGCACCAAGAACATCACCATCGATGAACCTAATTTTATCATCTTAGGAGCCCTCTAATAGAAGTACAGCATAGCTCTCCTGACTAAACCCAACCCAAATCTGTTTACAGAACACGCTTGTTCAGGGTGAGTTTTAAGTTATTTGGACAGATTTGTCTTTTATCTTGTTGAGGGAAAAGGGGAACATGCCACCACCACACCCAGTTTGCAAGACTAACATGCAAACAGCATTTCTTTGGCACAGTTTTGCTGTCATTTAGCACATGCACTGGACAAAAGATGCTGCTAATGGTGATATTGCCAAAGGATCTCATCCAGCATATGTTGAAGCCAAAAGACTCCCACAACATAGAGCAGATGCTGAATCAAAGCCATTGTTGTTGGACACATGCAATACATCTTTGCAGCCTTTACTCACTGAAATATAGGAGCTTGGGAGGAGATTGCACAGCTTCTTTTGCACTTCCAAGACAGAACAGCTTAGTAACTGCTCTGCAAACACAGTGAAAGTGGCCAGACACATCGGAACTGCTTGTGTTTTCTGAGTTATAAATAGAGCACGCTGCACATGCTTTCATTGCTTAGGATGTCCTCCAAGGAAAGGCAGACTGACAGAAGATCACTCATTTGTGAGGTTTTTTTACATCCAAAAGGTTAAGAAACCCATGTTTTGGAAGTTTGTTGCTTTCAAAGCAGAACAAGTTCTTCCAAGTTTTGCTTCAAAGCAGATTACCCCCAAATTCTTGCCAGGTGCAACTGGAATCTGTTTGTGCCCAGTGCAGCTGGTAACACATTTGTTCTCACTGATCACATGGAAAGGCAAAGGAGAAATTAAAACATGACAAAGTCACACTGGCACCATACTTCATTCAGAGGTGACAGCACCTTGGTAGCTGAAAACACAGTTACTATGCTGAGGTATATTTTAAAATAATTTTGGACATAAGAGCTACAAAAATTGACGCTTTGAGAAAACAAGCAATCAGCTATAAGCTAACCATGGATTACATTTAGCTTAAAGCAGCTTCCTCGTTGGGATATTTCAGCAAAGAAGAATGTTGTAATTGACTCATTTCCAAGGTTCAGAGGTCGTGTAGTTGTGTACATAATTAGTTTATCACTAAAAATTACTTTTCCTTAGTTCATGCAGCCACACCAGTGGTTTAGCTCAGTGTTATCACAAGCTGTCGAGTGCAGATGATACCACGGCGTCAGATTACCCTGCCTTTAAGGTGTTGTAATAGCATTTACTGCACAGCACTCCCCTTGTTCAAGAACATGCTTCACTAGTAGCAGCTTGTATCCTAAACATGCCTCTTAATACTCTGCATCCAAAAGTGTGACCAGCATCACACCATCACATCAGAATTGCCACGACTACTGAGAACTTGAAATAAGAAAGTATTTTGTTTTCATTTAGAACCTAAAATTAAACCTGCCCAAAAAGAAGCTGCTGAACTGCTCTCCAAGTTATGCAAACCAAGTGGCAGTTTTTGAAGTAGAAGAGGCAACCCACACTTGGAGCTATGACCAAGGGGAGGGAAGAGCCTAGTGAATTAAAGGGGGTTTTTTAATGCAAGCAGTTGGTTACATTTGGAATTCATCATCTCACTAGAACACTAAATTGTTAGGTCAACTCCATATAGCAGCAAGATCGTGGTGAAATAAAATCACATTAAGACAGGGATTGAGAATACTGGGTTTTGATGCTTTTGTAGAGCAGTTAAGTCAAGTACATGATTTGGAAATTGGTGAAGCTGCGTATTTCACAATTTTCAAGTTTCCTGCCCTTAGAAGGCTTAACTGTATACCAAATACAGCTACCAATTAATTTGTTGTGTGTGTTTACTTGTGTTATCTTAAATATGTAGTAGCTGGGTTTGCATTTACTTCATAATTTTTCTAGGAAATCACACGGAATGGCGAGTGAAGGAAGCAAAGCAAAAAAAAAGTTAATCACTCCAGGCTTGACAAGAGAGGAAAGAGACTGCTGCAGAGCCACAACATCAACTTCCATCTGGGACAAGAGAAGCTGCAGCCATCCCGAATGTTCACACACCCTGAAATCAGCACGGTGTCTTCCATTCCTGAAGGAAGCAGCAATAAACAAAGTCGTGTCCAAGATGGGAAAGGAAGACTGGTTTGCAGCAGCGACTGCTTAGTCCTAAGGAGTTTTTCAGCAACTGTCAGCTACAATTTTCCCTTGATGCTGCCGATGCTGTCCATTCAGAGATGTTAACAGACTAGACAGACCGCTGGCTTGGCCCTTAATGACAACTCTCACACTCCAGGGGAAACAAAAACCAGTCCTCATATAAGCAAAAGCACTGCTGAAGGCCAGCTATTTATGGGTTATAGCCCACATCCTTAAACTTCACTTGCCAGCAGCACAAAATACTGACATCTTCTTCAGCCCCCACCCCATAATATTGACAGCCCTCACTTCTTCTTGAAAATTCACCTCCCCTTGCCCTGGGAACAAACATTTCAGCATCTTCATCTGCTGGTGAGGTCCCCAGCCAAGGCACAGATTCCAGTGGAGTAGCAGGGGCTGAGGGACCACAGGTGACCACTCAGCTGGTGGGACAAATCAAATGTATATCAAGTCGGTGCTGCATATGTTGCCTTCATTACTCTTACACACAGTCTTGCTGGTTTTCTCTTGGAATTGTTTCCTTTTCTGTTAAACAAAGGACACTGAAGCTGGCCAAAGATTGGAAGTTCAATCAAATTTAACCAACGGGCTTGCAGGAAGGTGGAGAAAGAGAGGGATTGGTATCAACTGAGCAACCTCCTCAGTGCATCAGGAGGGGAACTTAACAAAAATAATAACTTCTTGGAAAAGAAAGCTTACAAACCAGCTATAGATGTTCTGACGATGAACTCCTACCACAAAATTAACACTCAGATCTGCAAGCCTTCATTGTGATGAAAAGTGAGACTTTGATCACAACCCCCATTCAGCAGCCAGTAACTCTGGTGAGAGCCTCAGGGCTGAGGTAGCAATAGCCTCAATTCCACTGGGTAACCCCCAGATCCGCAGGTCCTGGTCCACCCCTCCGACATCTCACAAAGATCTAAGCTTCCTAAACAAGTGGGTTAGCAGCCCAATCCTGGAAAAAGTGGCTGAGCCCGCAATGGGTAGCAGGCACAAGCTGAGGGAAGATGCAGCAGCAGCTCAGAACACTCTGGTTTCGCAGCTGATTCCCCCCGAGCTGCAGCTCACACTGCATCCTGCTTCAGTGCAAGGTCCCTGATGGGTACAATCTGCACCTTCACCTGTTAATTCTCCTCCTGCTTGTTTTCTCTTGTTTTTCATGAGTTCTTTTGCTCAGAGTTTGAATTAAAAGTAAGAGAGAGGCAAAGTCTTCTCTGGTCTCAGATGTTTGTTTTGTCTTATCTATGGCAAGGCTGCACAGCCGCAGCTTCAGAGTTAACAAGGCAAAAAAGGCAGAGAAATGACGAATAGTTCTCATTACCAAGGTCATTTATATCTCAAATTATCCAATTAACAAATGCCAACTAATTTATTTTTACGTATAATCCACTAACCCATCATTTACGTTCTGCACTGCAGACTTTTTCACCCAATGACAGAACACCTAGAAAAATGAAGAAGAAAAAGAACAAGAAACCTACACCCAAAACCCTCCATCTTGTTACACACACACACACATATATATATACACTACTGTATTTCTACAGATTCCACCCAGTGACATAATTTCAATTACACAGTAACAATCTCAGTGTTATCACACAACTTAGGAAGTTTTTCCCAAGGTCTCAGGTCAAATGGAGTGTGTTTTTGAAGATCACTGCTTGTCAGCACTGAAAGGCTGAAACTCTGAGAACCTGGGGTTCCAACATTCACCTGTTTTGTAAAATACTCTGGCTAAGGGCAGGTGGTTCAAGGCTGTGAATGAAATTTTGGGCCCAGCTCCATCTGTGTGGTTCCCTTCACCAGCACTGCTCCCCAGCCCACTGCCGTTCAAAAGACCTGCACGACCAAAGGACAGCTGCTTCCACTGACAAAATAACCTGTCTCACTGAGCAGAAACACCCACAGCCGAGCCAGCAGGTACAGCCATGGTGACCTCCACCCAGCCACCACCACCACTGGGAGAGAGCGCCTGTGCCCCAGGTTTCCATGCTGTTTGCAGTGTTTGCCACACAATAGCCCAAACATTCGGTTAGCCCCGTGGCTTTTTACTGCTAGGCTTTCAGCTAGGTCACATCTTACAACATGGTTATTTAAAACAGGTTATTCCCTCTGCTTCCTAAGGATTTAAAGCCAGCTCATACAGATTATGTCTTCCTCCAGGCAACATGAACATTCATCTTACCTGGAGGATGCAGTAAGAAGGAATGATCTTTTGTGCTGTAACTATTACACATGCCCGGTTTTAAGATTAAAAGTTCTTATTCCCCATCCACATGGACACCACGTGTGCAAGGAAATGCTTTAATTAAATTCATTGAACTACAATGTGAGCCATAATTTAAATAATAGAAAAATGAGGTATTGAATTTCCAAGGATATTTTGTAATTGGAATGAGAGCAGCTGCCAAAAGACAAAAAAGCTTGAGGGCAAACAGAGTCTATGGGTTTGGGCAACAGCAGGTAAGCAGAACTCTGAATCTGAGATTGATTACATGGGTTTGTCTAGGTTGAAAAGAAAGAGACTGAAGAATTAGCAAAGTCCTCTGAAATAAAACTCACGTGTGAAAAAAATACCCAGACTCTGAACATACTATTGATAAACTGGAAACAGCAGAGTCCTCTTCCTGTGAGGACACAAGTAGAGAAGGAGAAACAGAAACTCTGTTTTGTTAGTGTGGTTTCACAGAAGTTAGAGTTGGTGCAGGCAGAATTATTTATTATCTGATTAGACCCTGCCTGATTTTTGCTAATTCTTGGGTGAAGATCCAGCATGTGCTTAGGAAAAAAGTCATCCTCTAAGATACAAACAGCTGAGGGAAGCCTTCACCAATTTCTATGGTGCTTCAACAGGGTGGAAAATGTTCCCAGTGCAAATGAACCTTGCAAGTCAGGATTCCCACAATTTGCTCCTGCCATTAAAAAAAACCATCTTACTGCATGATCTGGGCGAGCATCCTGGCCATCTGAGGCTTCCAGGTTCTCTCTTTAAATGAAATCAGCATCTCCTGTCCTCACAGGGCACTAAGCAACAGGGAACTGGTAATACTTTCAGGACAGGAGCAGCAAGAGCACAGAATTGTGGAGGGCAGAAAGTACCATGGCATAAACACTGCCAGGACCAGCCAGCAGGGAAACATCTACCAGACCATCAGATGCACTCTGTGCTAAACAAATAATTTAAATATTCCTCACTGTCCAAAGCCACAGCTCAAAATTAAGACAATAAAATGCAGAGGTCTCAGACCTAACCCATCTCCCAGCTCTGCAGCAACCACTGCTTATTCAGTAAGAACATAAATATATGTATGAAATAAAACAATTCGGAATGAAACTCTCAAACCCAATTTCCACAGGTTGCCCTAACATTAACTATAAATATTTTAACAGGTTCATTGTTCTAGCTTAAAGACAGAAGGACTAGTAACATTTTACTTCAAGTTTTTCAGTAATTGGCAGTATTTTGAGAGCACCTGGAGACAAAAGCTCATGGGAGAATTACAGGCTTCATTGGAAACTATGGTCTTACTATTGCAGAGGGGAAAAAATGGATAACTCAATATTTTTCTAAGTCTCATTAACCTAAACCAAGTACAGAATTTGGGAGGAGCCTGACTCATGATCCTGGAATGTTCAGTGTTGTCAATACTGAACAAACTCGCTGTCACACCTACCCTTTCTCTCTGGACAGCAGAACTAAGCACAGATCTAGATTTGGATTTTGAACCCAGAAATCCATCAATGATCAAATTTAATCATGTCGACCACACAGTTATGAACCACCTCCAATGAACAATGAAATCACCTTTATAAGTAAGCAACTACTGCAAAACCCATTATAAATAACAAAGGGCCCAACTGTTTTCATTTCAAATTAACCAGGTTTGTTTCAAGTCCAGCCCATTGCCAAAATAAACCCAAATGCCTATAGTTACATCATAACACAGAAGGCAACCTAAGTATCCCCTCCCTGAGGCAATGATGGCATCTAATCAATTTAAGTTCACATGATTAGTTGTGCAGCAATAGGAGAGGCAGGGTATTGGTGCATTAAATATTAAATGTCCTCACACACCTTTGAAAACTCCCCACAGGGTCAGATGCCTGAAGACCTACCTCACAACTAAGGGCCAGAACAGAGTATGAGAAGGCACATATTTCTTATCTAGGCACACAGATCCGTAAACTCTCATTTTGAACAAATGTGTTCCTTCTGAAACCTGTTTCAGACCTCTTCCCCTTTACTTTCCAGCAGTGGGCTGCAGCTGCTGCCAGACCTCTGTTCATGCAAATGGGAAGAAATTCTATTTCCCATTTAGCCAATGCCACAAAAACGACCCTCTTAATTAGCTTCAGGTTCTCCTCCAAAAGGTTTACTAGGGGTCAGAAAAGCAGTAGAGCCACAGAAGAAAAAGTGTAGAAACAGCTTGGTCCTTGAACCCATAACTCCACAAGAACCAACTCAGCCTTCCTATGCTGTCCTTTCCAAAAGGGTCTATCCAGGGCCACAAAGATAAGCTCGCATTGGCTGCACATCCAGGGCAACCTGTGAAACTCCTGCTGCAAAAGCCCAGGAGATCTAAGGAGACCAGGCCCACTCACAAGAGAGGCAGTAGGGTGCACCTGGGCAGTCACACCCCAAGGAACGTGAATGCTCTGCACCACCCTCAGCTGCATCTGCCTGTCTGTGCAGGCAAGGGGATTCGCTAATCACCTAAAAGCTCCCTCCTTTGCCACAGGCCTACATCCAATACTTTTTTAGACACTTGGCAGCTACTCACTGAACTCCTCAGGCCCTTCTGATGCAAGTCTTCTCAAAAGGGTTCAAGAACTTCACCCCAAACCATTCCTTTTTTCTCCTAACACCCTTGCAGCTGTACTGATTCACATGATTTCTGCAGGTTACCTGCACCCATCCCAAGAGCAAGACTGCAACATGGGTTACCTGGTGCTGCTTGACCTTTTAGGTAGCTGTGAGTACAGATACAATTCAAAACCAGCCATGTTATATTATTGCCTTTCACTCAGCCAGTAACTGGGGGATGCACAAAGGCAGGTGTGCAGACATTCTGCAAGGGAGAAGGAAATGGGAAACATTTTCAAAACACCATAATCATTAAAATATAAGGGAAGGGGAAAAAAATATAATCAGGCTTTGCTGATTCTATCATTACCAGGTTAATTTCGAGCTCATATTTTTGACTTAGTAGCTACACATTCTCCTCTTACCTTTGCCAAGCACTTGAGCACAAAATCTCCCAAATGCTGAGGAGCTGAGAGCAGTGCAGGGGAGGCAGGACACAGGTCAGGCAGCCTCGTGAGGTGCTGGCAACAGGGCCCATCAACAGCTCCACGCACAGCAAGCAGCAAAGCAAGTCCAGGGTCCACCCAGGGATCCTCTCAGGAGCAGCAGAGGACAGAGCCAGAGAGCTGGAAATGTACCACGCACCCTGGAGAACTCCACCCAGGAGACAGCTACTAAAACCACACATCCAACATCATTTCAGGAGGGAGAGCCAAGTGCAGGGCCAGAGACCAGCACTCCTACATCAGTCCCCAGAGAGAGACAAATGACCTGGGGCTGAGCTTAAATAGGGCTCCTGTGCCCATGGGAGTGGGTGCAGGACTCAGGTGAAGCTGATCAGGGACATTACAGCCTATTAGGGCCCTCACGAGGAGCAGCTGGTGTTACCTTTTCTGGAACTTCATCAGTGTAAGCAATATGGTAAAAAAAAAAAAAGGTGAGCATTCAATGCAATGCAGTTTGTTTGGAAGGAAATTCACTTGTTCTAAACAATGAAGACATGGGTTTAGGATTTTCACTTTAGAGAAGAAAGAGGTGCTCACCTCCACATTTTTTAGCCATGTTTTTCTTTCTGAGGGCCTCATGATAAGTGTGATATCATGCTTTTATGGCACTGATGTACACATTAATTGTCAAATAAAGCCTATCAGACTGTTTACTAAACAGATAAAATTAAGTCATACACAAATCCTGTCACAGCCAGTTTCGATAGTAAGACATCAGAATTTCAAAGTGAGGCTACAAAGACATTCTGGCCATTTGGTGCAAATTCTAGAGGAAGGATTTAACATGGATCACTCCTAAACTGAGCCCATCCTGTCTCATATCCTCATGGTACAGGACTGGATTCTGGGTTTCATGAATGGTTGGAGAGAAAGAAAACACGAGTCTCTTAGCAGAAGGATCCTGCTAAGGAACTGCCACAGTCAGTGGAAGCTCTCCAAGATGACTGTGACCCACTAACATGATCTTCCACATCCAGAGCCCCCATCTCTGCACCTGAGGGTCAGACTCACCCATGATTTCACCCCCAAGGTGTTGACAAGCAGCAGATAACACCCCCTGGCATCACACTGCACTGCCCCGTGAACCAGGGCTCTCCTTGCACAGCCAAGTCAGCATGTGGAGAAGGAGCAGGTGACAGGGGCAGGGGCAGACATGCTTGCAAGAAAAGAGACCTTGGAAGTTATTTCTAACACCTTTTAGGCCTCTATGTCCTGTTTCCAACAGCAGCTGCCATCGCCTTGCAGGAGGGGCTGTAGGTTTGCAAACATTTTGGGCTGCCGGTACCGTGAGATGCCCAATAACCATGGCCACTGCACTGCCAGTGGCAGCAGCTGCTAATTCTAGATTGCTTAGAAGAGATCTTTGCTCTTGCTGATAGATGTCAGAGCTGAGAATAGCACCGTGCTTCTCTTCTCCTCCACACTGGGGAGAAAACTGGGCTGGGCAGCAAGTCCTCTCTTAGTGCCTTTTGCAAACACACGCGGATGCAACACCACATCCACTCACAGACACAGGGAGAATATGGAGTTGTTTCATCAGTTACAGGGAATCTCTGTTAGAGGAAAGTGGTGCCACTTAGAGACATTTTTCACTGTCTTTTCAAGTACAGCGTGGGACAGGGAGTGCCACAGGATGAAGACACCACAGTGAGGAGCTGCACCGTGAGTACCTAAGGCAGAGAAAGAGTCATAACAGGGCCAGTGAAAATAGAAAATGAAAGATTTCCCAACCAAGTCATAGGGATTTTGCATTTTAACTGGGCTCTCAGGCTTCAGTTTTATTTGGGCTTTTACTTGGTACAAAGCAGTTTTCAAAACCCAGCTTAGAGGGGCGAAATGAACAGGCACAGTTACACGAGGCTTGGAACACTCGGAGCTGAAATGCTGACTGTAATCTTGGGCAGCTCACAAATAGTACTTACGCAAGCTGGGAACTGCTCCGCCGCTGCCAGCACTGCTGCAACTCCTGACCTTTTCCTGGACGTCAGATGGGAATGATTTTTAGTCTATCCGGTCTGGACTGAATTTGATCCCAAGCGCCAGGGCAAGGGAAGAAAAAAGTTTATTCTCTAAAAGCTTTATGTACTGGATGCTTAAAATTTAACGCTTGCCCCTTAGAGCTACGTTCCTAGCTCAGAGCTGGTAAGAAGCAACATGTTTTTCGCTTTAATCCTTTCCAAAGACACATTCCATAAATGGTTAGCATCCTTGCCAACCACTCAGTCTCTCAGTGAGCCCACATACCAGCTTTAAAGTAAGCTCTTCTAAAACCAATGCAACAGTCCTGTGGGTTAAGTTTATATTATTTCCAGATTCGTATAGCTGCAGGCTCCTTTTTAAAGTTGCAAATGATAAGTCATCTCTTTGTTGTCAGTACTTTTTTCTTTTTTTTTTTTTTTGGTTTAACTTTGTTTAAACTGCTCACTGATGCACTTAGTGAAAAACAGACTGTACTAGCTGTAACTTAGCAGTGTATGCTGTAGCAACAGGAACACAGTATGTATTTTGCAGCAGGAGGGGTGAAGAATCCCTGTTTGGACAATTCAGTCTATTAATAACTGCAGCACAGATACCAGTACTTAAATTCAAGCAACAAAAGCAACATATTGCACTGACACAGCGCCTTTCATCTCAAAAGACACCAGCTGCACACTCTCAACAGCATAACCCACCTAAAGAAACTACCCTAAAGAAAATACAAGGGTGTAGGAAACTTCCCTATAGTTTCATGCCAGCTAAGCACAGGGAAAAAAAACCAGTCATAATACAGTCACTCAGCCTTCTGGCCCACTGGGGTTGGGTAAATTCCTGATTGCTTGCTGATGGCTTCGTGTCTCCCTGTCCTGATCCGCACAGAAAGCAGGGAACCACGCACCAAGCACTTTCAGAACACCGGAGTTCTTGCTTTTTCTCTGCTTCCTGAGAGACTGTAGAAATTTATTGCAAAAATGTCACCAGTCCCAAATTAAATTTTAGAAATATAATTGTATGAAATTATCCTCTTTTCACCTTTTCCTCTTTTGCCCAGTTTTGTCTTCCACTGTACGCTCCATCAGTCCCGCCAGGGCTCACCAAAATTCCAGCTGGAGCTGAGAAAGCATTTGCTTCTCTTCATAAGAGGAGTTCATTTTCTCCTCTATCTTCCCTGGCTTGGAACACCAGGAGCTTTCTCTAGCTTCTCTCAGGAGTTTGGTACCAAAAGCAGAAGCAAAGAGGAGCAAATGCAGAAAACTCCAGGGAATGATGCTGCCCTGTATCTTCAGACCTCATTCCATGGGGCCTCTTCCACTCCTGCTCAGACCAGAGCTGCTTCTTGGTAATCAGTGGGAGCTCTTTGTTTACTTAAAGCAGAATCTGCTTTTAGCTCCCAACTGCACATGTGTGTGTATGAGATGTGCTGTGGTGCCCAGGGAAGAGTTTGAAATTGTTTTTAAATTACACATCCTGCAAACTCATCAGCCTCCAACTCAACTCTGATAAACAACTGGGAATTGGTACTGGAAGCTCCAGTCAGGACTGGATTCAGGCTAGCTGGCTTTTTTTGTAAATATACTGCATTTATCAGTATACTGTGTTTGACCCTTTTTATGGATCAGCTGGGAAACCAAAGCTCCCATGCCTGCCTGTGAACTCACCCTCTGGTTCTGCAAACATTTATATAAACCACTTAATCCCACATACTTGACTGGTCTCCTAATTGAATATTTGCAAAGCTTTGACTTCAGTGTAAACTGACTTCTCAGGAGACCATGCAGCATTTTCTATACTTTAAAAGCAAGACTGGCATTAAAATTTAAAAAACAAAGTAGTTTCTCCATGCCTTAATTCACCTTCAATTTACCTTTTGTCCTTTGAAAGAGGAGAAAAGGCAGGATGCATAATCAGAGAGAGAGCTGACTAACGAGCATGCCCAGCTCCCCTTCACTTGCTGTGTTGTACTGTCATGGTCAGTCTGATTGCTTGGAGGCCCCCCAGAAATTCAGATATGGTACATCTGCTTCTAAAATTGAGATCTCTAAGGGAGAAAATCCAGGGTTTTTTGAAGTCTGATTCAGCTGCTTACCCTCTTCAGGAGCAAGCAGAAAGTAGGGATTCAGTTAATACAAATATTTACTGACCATGGGCATACATAGGAGCTGCTTCAGGAAGCTGCATTGGCACATCAGAAAGGTACCAGGCTGCCTGGCACACTCTGGTACAGCTGTGAAGCTGCATAATTATTTTGCAGGCAGAATGGAATGAAGCAGCCTGCAAGGCTGAGCTTCCTCCTGCCAGTGCCTCAAGCTGAGGGCTGGAACGCCTTTAGGATAAGCCTTGGGCTGGAACAAAGCTATTTCCCTCTCATTTCCCTTAAATGGTGTGCCTGACACTGTATTTGGGGGACATGCCTTGGTTACTCCCTGACTGTTTATCTAAATCCTAATCATGTGATTAAAATGACCGGTTTACAGTTCCCAGATCACAAGGACCCACATCCTGGGATCTCTCACACTGATTTAAACCCTGAGATCCAGACCCGGCTCTGGCTGTCAGCTGCAGTGCGGAGAGCACAGCCACCCTCAGCCTTTTCCAGCACAACTGCTCTGCCTGGGATGCCATCGGGTTTCCAAGGGGAACTTGTGGGCCACTGAGAGGGGGAGAAGATGGTCCTGTGGCTCGCCTGCTGAAGCAAAACAGGCTCAGACCCTTGTCCAACCATAACTTAGTAGGATGGTGCAGAAAATTCACCAGGACTTTCTCGCTTCTCCAGTTCTCTAAGTGAATGAGGTGAGAGAAAAACCAGAGATAAGCTGGGGTTTTGTTTTCCTTCCCCTGCCTTTGTAGGCTGTGGTTTCCCCCATCAGCACCAGTTTCTCTGCAGGGTCAGGCACCCAGATAAGCTTCTGCTGCAAGCCCCATCCAAGTGGTTTTGTTCAAGGCCCTCATCTGCTTTAACGAGGACATGAAATAAATCCGGACATGAGGGATAACCAAGCAGGTTCGGGACTGGGCCCAAGAGCTTTTGCCTCAAGTTCTGCTGGCAACAGTGAATAAATTCAGTGCCAGCCATTTTCTCATGATGCTACAGAAGGAGAGGAAGCTTTCCTAGCTGAGGGGATGGTGTCTCGCTGTTCAGCTGGCGAGAAGGTGAATTTTGGGACAGAAGGTCAGGAGAGGGAGTGTTCCCTGGACTGCAGCCTTGGTACTGCTCTCTGGAAGGGCAGGAGCCAAGAGGACCCATCAGTGCACATGCTGGGAGCGAAAGGACACTAATTTGTTGACAGTTAACAAAGCTGATATTTGAGGGATGTGTCATAACATTCCAAGGAGCAAAACTACAATAATGGAATGTGTTTTCACTTGAGATAGCTCTTTTTGGCTAATGGATGCAGAGAGAAACAAAGGATGAGCCTTTACGTGAGAGGGGGAGGTGAAACTCACAACTTTAAACGCTGCAGCCACCTAGAAGAGAAGGAGCAGGCACTGAGACTCACCTGGACTCACTGCTCACCAGTAGTGTCATCCCACATCTCCATGCACCTGGAGGGAAGATAAAGGCTCATAACTAAACTCAACCAACTCCCATTGCTGGCACAAATTCCCAGTGACATCCGTGGGGTTTGGATAAGGCCCCCAGTGAGCTGCCTTTATGCCTCCAAATCTGGAGGTGACAAAAGTGGATTTGGGGAGTATAAAACAAGAGAGAAATTCCCACAGCAGCACTGCTCTCTTTAGCTGGTACTCGTAGAGAGCCTGTTCCTCTGCCAGCTCCCTAAAACAGGACTGCTACAGGGGGACTCATGATTTTTTGCTTTATCCATCCTGCACCACTTCAGACTGAGTCCTCTATCCTTGCATGTGGGCTTCTCCCCAGTGACACGACCAATAATAAGACTGCCAGGGCTATCAGGCATTTTAAAGAGCCAGAACACAACAATAACACCAGTTACTGCTCTCTGTTTGGCTGGATCTCTTAAATGTGTTCTGGATGGTGGGTTTGGCTTACTTAAGGACAGCAGAGAAAAAAGCCACGTCTTTGTTCAAGCATTGTTCTCCCTTCTGAGCACAACGGGTTGTGTTTTTTGTCCCACAGTGCGACAGGTTTTCAACACAATGGATGGAAAAGTTAACTCACAGCTTTAAGGTGGCAACACATCACATTGTGGGGACTAGAGTTTGCTTTTGAACTTGAGCTGTACAGGCATTATAAAGATTCATATCGCTTGACTATGCCATTTACATGCAAAATGAATGTGGTTTTCTTGTCCTGCAAGACCTCATTAGGAAACACATCTGACATCCTAATGAAGGACAGTTTTCACTTAGTGGTCATGGAGGATAAGCAAGCTGTGGTTCACCTTTCCCCTATGCACAAAGACAGAGCTGAACGACAAAAACAGTGTCAACGTATTACTGATGGAGAATCATCCAGTACTGCCTGTCCTGGTGCAGCATTTTGGATTCCTGCTCCATCAGCTGGAATCCTGAGCAGTGTGCATGGTGCAGCAGAAGTCTTGCCACACAGTACTAGCCCAGCTCAGGGCTGTTAGCATCCAGGAGGTTGACGCCTTTTCCTGGTCTTAAAATTAAGAGAGCTAAACATGGTTAAGAGGGAAAAAGGGTTTTACCTCGGTATTTATTGAAAGACCCTCAGGTGTGCCGAAATGCACATTGAAATGCACCCCGAAATGCCCACTATAGGCCTTGCTAATTAGCACATCTATCAAAGATTCCCCAGGGAGGGACTCCAGCGAGACCCCTCAGCGAGGAACCTTCCCCTGGCTGGGCCTGGCTTTGTTTACAGAATGTGTTCTGGAGAGGCCCTCGGGGTCTGGGGTTTCCAGGGTGTTTGGGCTCTTGGCTTAATGGGATATTGGGTCTGAGGGAAGGGATCAAACTTAAAGAAAACTATGTAGGCTAAAAGCACTAAGAATACATAAAAGCTATATAAAAGAGTGTATAAAAGGGGTATGAAAGAAAAAGCAAAAAATCATCATGGCATCAATGTCAGCTACCAGCACTGCAGACAGAAGCAGCCTGTTCACACACAGCAAGCCAAAAGCATCCATCCTGGCATCCTCGTGAGTGTGCAGCAGCCACTTTTCAAAACTGAGCACACCAGGCTGTTATAGGTGCACAAACTGATCTGGAAGTATTCAGCAGCCAGATGTCTAGAACTGACTAGGCCTCTGAATTGCCAAGAACAACAATCAGCTATTTCCAGAAAGTAACCGGGCTGGCAAGTCTACAACCTGCAGCAAAAAGAGTCAGAGTCCAACCCATCCTTTTAATATAACTGCCGATCATCATTATGTCCCGGCTACAGAGGATGAAATAAATTGCTCATCATCTTTTTAATTAAGTTACACAGCTGCAGTACACACTACAAAGCCTGTAACAGCAGAAGTTGCTGTCACAGAGGAGCGTAGAGCAGTAGGCATTTTGAAAGTACAGTTTCACGTAATTATCCAAAACCACGTTAAGAAAGCTGGGAGAAATTCGGGCTGTGTACACCACTGAGTCTACTGACTTGAAGTAACCAGTTACCACCCTGCCAACTGAAGTTAAAAAACAAACACATAAATAAATAAAAAAGGAACCCCCATAACAATTATCCAGAGATGCATTACACCAGGGCTGGCAAATTCACGAGCTGCTATTCATCATACTATAAGCAGAAAAACGGAGCAATTCGGGGCGAAAACGTGAAGCCTCATGGACAGGGTTTCCCCCATTTAAAGGTTTCTTTCAATCAACCAAACCTGTTTGCAGCAGCTGTGGTGTTCAAGAGGTGGTGTTACCTCCAAGGCATCCTGGAGGTAATAGAGCCCTCTCTGGGGCATTCATCTGGGCCACACACCCATGGGCATCCCGCTGCTGATGCGTGCACTGCCTATGGGATTCAGCTGCCAGCAGACGGATGCAGCGCGTGAGGGCCTGCACTGCTGTGGGGACGCTCAGTGGGTGCTTCTCCCTCCTAGAACTCCCCTTTATCATTTACAGATGAGGAAACACAGCCCAGCATCTGCATCTGAACACCCCAAATGTTCCCCTCCCAGCAGAGCTGCACTCACAGCAGTGAACTGAACTCGCTCACTTGCTGTGCATGGCAAGGCCGGAGCTGTGCAGCCCACGCACAGCAGTGAGCTCCACACACGGGCTCACTCGTGGCTGGCTTTCTGCTCTGAGAGCTGATCATTACAGTGCAATCAACATTAATCCCTCGGGGCAAAGCACATGTCAAGGTTTAAAAGAAAAAAGCATTCTGAAGCAGTGCAAACACACACAAAAATGCACTCCATTGTACAAGGCTGGCCCGGCTCTGCAACCGGGGAAGGGCTGGCACCACCCATGGAGCCTGGATCAGCTCCTTCTTCTCAGGGCTCGGTTTATCTTCCAAACACAAAACTCTTTTCCTGACCAAAACAGACAACAGGAACCAAACCAGAAGTGTGCTGCTTCTCCCTGTCCTGTCCTCATTTCACTGCTTAGTCTCTCACTCCACAAACCCCACCTCCCATTCTCCCTTCTTGTCCCCTCCTCACTTGTGTGATGCTCACATTGACAGGGAGTTTGTCTCACCTCTGGGTCTCTGAGTGGCTCTGCACTGCAGTCGAAGTGGCATCCCTTTGTGCAAAGGGGAAGCACTGTTCATAACAAACCTTCACACAAAGCAGGCATTAAAGTTGTCCCTTTCTTCCCCGAAGGTATTTTGCCACACCAGTGTTTGCTGGGCAGGAAACAAGCGATATCCTCACGATAAGGACAAGTATCACAGCTGAAGAGGGAAGGAGTGAGCAGTGCTCCTGGTCTAAGAGGAAGGAACAAGTGACAAAAGAAACAGGCAGAGGCTGAGGTGAACCAGCTCTTTAGATACCTTTTTGCTTCTGAAAATGCGCCTTCCTTGTTCTCTGTTCTTGCCAGAGCCCATTTTTCTATTCAGACAAGTACTAAAGCAGTGTTGGCTGGCCCTGGACACTCTCAGGCAGTCCCTGCTGTCTCACCAGCCTCTATCTTACGCAGTCAATCATTAATTTTTTTTTTTTTTTTTGTAATTTTGTATTATTTATTTTGCCCCCAAATCTGGCTTCAGGAATGGCTGATGAATGACCTTAACATTTCAAACAATCCATTTTTGTCGGAGATCAAGCAAGAACCTGGATGGTAAACGATTGGGAGGGTTATTGATGATGGCAGACAGATGGTTAGCAAGAAAGACTAATATCAAAGTCACCTCCAGCATCTTGGCCCCAGTGACCTATGAAGCAGCATTTAATGTGACCATCAGCTCCATCAAGCAGAGGATCAGATATGCTCACCCTGTGAACAAAATACTCTGGAAAACAGCTGCAATATTCAGCGTCCTTTGATCTTTCGGTCGCCTCCCAATATGCTTATTGCCACTTTAAATCAACCTCCTGATGACTTCTCAGGGAAAGGGGAGACTTATCCTCCAGCCCACATGTCACACAGGCGTCCTGAACATCTCTGGGTATTAAACACTCTCCAGCACATTTCTTTCCTCAGAGGGAGTCCTGGGTGCTCCTGTGAAGTATGGCTGAGGCAACCACATTTCTGTCCACGTAAGACTTTCCACTGTCATTCCAAAGGAAAAACACCTCCTCACTTCCCCTCTGCAGAGCAGTGAGGGAATGATCCCTATATATGGGCTCAGAAGTGGCTTGGCAACTTGCATGAGGTAAGGGCATTGCCCTACACTGGCACACGTCATTATTCCACGGGTAAAGCTTCTGTAGCCAGTAGCAGTGAAAAGGAAAAAATACCAGAAAGATTTCATTAGAAAGGTTCAGGAGAAATGTTTTCAGGTTTTCCAATCTTTTGGAAATATTTGAGCTATTTGAAACCTCCCTCAGCTTATGCACCAGAGAAGAAAACAGTAAGAAAAGACAAGGATTTGGACGAATTTGGGTCTATAACAGGCCACGGAATTTTTATGAGCCATTTTTCATCATAATATTTTTTCACACTTCCCTCTCTCATCACTCCCCACAAAGATGTGAAGAACCCACCTTTTACTGATGTCCCCTTTATAACTCTCTGACTTTGGTGCTTTGGTGCTTTTGGCAGAAGCAAGTGTCGACCCAGCCCTGGCTCGGATTTTAGGGAAATACCTCTATTTTGCACGGATTCACCTGCTGCTTTTTAGAATCTCGCACATCCAATAACCTGCAAGGCTCAAGTTATTCTGCTTTGCAAGGAATCAGAGGCAAAGGACACAGGACAGGGCAGCCTGGCATGAGTCAGGCAGTGCTGTCACCAGTCCAGAGATTCTGACAGGTTTCCACAACGCAGAAAGGAGGAGGTGATATGAAATGATGGACAGAATGTTAAACCAAAAGGAAGAAGCAGAGATCCTCCCCAAGCAGTCGCTCACTGTTTCTCTGTAAACAAACAAACACGTTAATAAAGGAAGAGCAAAAAGTCAAAATGCACTTTGCAACCAACTAAAGCAAGCCCTAAAAAGGGATAGGGACTGTGAAAGCCAAGACACACAAGAATCCTGATAGAAAGAGAAGTGCTGGAAGTTAAAAAAGACAGTGAAATATAAGATGTCAGGGAGAACTCCATCAAGATTAGAAAACATTTTTATTATACTTGGCATTAACAGCTGAACTCCTCTAACTGTGGCTAAGATGTAGAAGGAACATCTATAATACTGCATTGTATATTAATTTCACATCAAGAAAAACGTAGCGCTCTGGGAACACGATGCCTCCTTGCTGCCAGCTGCCTGCTGTGCCAGCATGGCTTCTCACCCTCCTCGCTCTACTCCTGGCCAAGAACCCTTCCAGAAGAGGGTCAGTGAGGTCTGGAGCTGGAGTTTGCTGTGCCATGAGGCCTTGAGAAGGGAGAAGCCAACATGCTTCACTGGGGACACGACCCTGCTGGCAGGGGAGACACCCCCTTTCCAGAGAGGGGATGGAGCCATGATTCCATGACACTGATGGAGATTTTCAGGGTTAGAAACGATCCAGGTTGCTGCAGGGGGCAACATACCCTCAGCACACGGTGTTACCCTTCGTGTTTTCCACCCTGACACCTGGAGCCCCCCGGCTGCTGGGGAGGGTGCAGAGGAAATGGCAAAAACGCTGTGCTGAGAGACCCCTCTGCTTGTGACATCCTGGGAAGAATTTCCCCACCGGAAGGCTCGGCAAGCACTGGAACAGCCTGCCCAGGCAGGGGGTTCACTCACCGTCCCTGGAGGGATGTAGCAGGCGTGTCGATGTGGCACTTAGGGATATGGTTTAGTGGTGGGCTTGGCAGTGTTGTATTTACAGTTGGATTTGATGATCTTTTCCAACCTAAGTTAATGTTTGCATGAGTCTGTGTAATACCTCTGCTGAGCAGGGATATCACAGCTTTGTTTGTCTGTCCTCCTGAAGCACAGAGTGTGACCAGGAAATGGAAGAACCTCTCTCTCCTATGCATATGGACTTTCTCTCCTTTTTTCCAGCTTCTCAAAAAGATGCAAATAATGGGAGTTCAAAGTCATGGTGTTTCTGTGCATGGAATATCCGTCACCAGCCCAGAACTTTGCCCATCCTGGGCATTGCTGAGGGAAACTCACACCTGACCAAAGCAGCAGCAGCCACTACTGCTGCCCTTCCACCTGGTAAAACAGATTTCTTGGTGGGGCACTGTTTGGGGTAGAACACACAAAAAAGAAGAGGGTTTTGCTTATAATGTTCCACTTACAAGGAAAAGCTTTGAACACTTTTCATTTCGGGGCTCAGTAGGCAAATTCTGAACCAGGTAAATGACGAGTGACTGGTATTCTCATCCCTCTCTTTTCCACCCTCTTCCCCAGCTGAGGAATACATTATGTAGGATCCAACACAGAGGGTGAGCAGAGGTTTCACAAGCACAGGGCCAAGTACATAACGGAGACTTTCAAGTGGCTGTGCTGAGGCAGTAATTTCATGGTTTGTTCAGTTCCAGACTTTAACCCCAGTGCCAAGAATCAATGCCACACAATAATGAAAAGTCTAAAATAATTTTTAAATACAGAGAGAGAGAGAGAGAAAAATGCAGTACAAAATACAGCTAAAAATAAAAGAGCAAAAGTAAGCAAATAAGGAATGCTCAAAATGGGCACTGCAGTTTCCTCTGGATCAAAATTAAGACTTAGTTACCACCCAGTCTAGTGAACCTGGAGCGGATCTGGAAGACATTAAAGATTTGGAATAAAAAAATACAGAGTTGAAAAATTATATTTGATTACTAATTCAAATAAAATGCAAAAATAACAGCAGTGGGCTGCCAATTTTATTTGTACTTCTGTAGTGCATCCAAATACACTGTGTGGAATTGCACTGTTCAGTCCTTGAAAGAGGAGCATTTGAATAAAAATGCATGGCCAAGTTTAGGACTTTAGAAACAGTGCACAGAAATCAGCCCATCCCCTGTATGTTCTGAAGCTTGAAAGCCAAGCCCCAGTTGGGACTTGAGACAGGGATGAAGACCTGATGGCTCAGGCTCAGACTAAACCTGGTGCCCAGGCTGGATCCCAACTGGAATCCCCTGGGCCCACAAGCAAGGTGTGCAAGGGGATGTTCTCAGGTGCCAACTCCTATCCCATACAAGATAAACCATCTTAATTTAACGCATATTTGGCCTTTCAACTACAGAGTGTATTGGATTCCATAAAGAGCCTTTGAACTTTTATGGAAATGTCTTTCCTTCTTTCTTTCTTTCTTTCTTTCTTTCTTTGTTTCCTAAAGAAAAGCAAAGTATCTGAGGGTTTTGGTTGGGTTTTTTGTTTAAAGCACGGTCTGAACTAAACTGGGTTCTACCAATTTGCTCTAGACAATTTTTGCTGTGATTCCATTGATGCCATGATGATTTTTTGCTCTTTTATACCCCTTTTATATACCCTTTTATATAGCTTTTATGTATTCTCAGTGCTTTTAGCCTACACAGTTATAATGCTTTAAGTTTGATCACTTCCCTCAGACCCAATATCCCGTTAAGCCAAGAGCCCAAACACCCTGGAAACCCCAGACCCCGAGGGCCTCTCCAGAACACATTCTGTAAACAAAGCCAGGCCCAGCCAGGGGAAGGTTCCTCGCTGAGGGGTCTCGCTGGAGTCCCTCCCTGGGCAATCTTTGATAGATGTGCTAATTAGCAAGGCCTATAATTGCACACACATCACATCGTGGGGGGCCATTTCTCCGGGGGGCATTTCGGGGTGCATTTCGATGTGCATTTCGGCGCACCTGAGGGTCCTTCAATAAATACCGAGGTAAAACCCTTTTTCCCTCTCAACCCTGTTTAGCTCTTAATTTTAAGACCAGGGAAAGGCATCACCATCAGATCAGCCACGGTCAGAGAAAGCAGGACAGCCCTGCTGGGAGCCTCCCAGAGGAAACACAAGTGGTGGCAGACCCGCTGGCAGTGACCCCCCAGACAATGTGGATCAAAAGTCCAAAGAGCTTCTCACAGCTAAGGGACTAGGTCTCTCACAGGAGATTAAAGATGGAACTGTGGCCTATGAAAAGCTGCCCTTAGAAATTTTGTCACCAGAGGAACCTTGGTCCCTGTCCCTACTCCCATTCCCCCATGGCAGGACTCCAGTCAGCACACACAAACCAGCTCAAGGGAAGTGAATGTCCTCCAGCATGAAACTTTCAAAGGACCAGAGATCTGAAAAACTCATCAGACAACTGGTTCATTTGTACTCAGGAAACTATGGTGTGCTTTAAATAGCTCGACAGTCTCTTTTGCCTTTGATAAATTACGTACATTAGCCACCCCAACGGTCTGCTCAGTAGCGGCCACCCCGCTGCAACATCTTGCTTTCTTCTCCATAAATTCACTGTCCTTTTCTTGTAATCCATCTTCCTTGTTACGTCTGTCAAGGAACCACTTGAGCTTCTTTAATTCAACCACATTTTCCCAGGCACAGCTAAAAGCCTTTGGTTGTGTTCATGACAGGAAATGCCTGGTTATCTCTTAGGTAAACTGATTAATTAAATACAAAAGCTTCCAGGACAGTTTTTGGTCTTTTAAAAGCAGTTCTCAGTCCAGTCCTGTTGTCCTATTTCCTTAACACAGAGTATCTTTACCTTTGTCTAAACCCCATGGCAATACTTCAAGACCCTACCAGGAGCAGCAGTGGTCAAGACCAGCACAGATCTTCCACAGGGCACCCACCAACTCCTGAACTTCGTCAGAGGGCTCCAAGGTCAGATACTTTGGCTTCAAGGCTTCTCCTTGGTGTCTTTCACCAAAGTGCATCCATTCCTCTTCCATGGTGTCAAAAAATCAGCAGTCACTTTGGTTTATGCTGTCTTTTGCCTTTTGAATGCATTTAGCATTGCCCTAGAGGAAAAATAATACTCGTTTGTCAGATTTCTACAATTTCTAATCAATCCAGAACTTTTGCCCTTCTGCATTCCTTCCCTCTGCCTTTCTGTATGTATTCTTTAGCTCAGGAAAGCAGATTCTGATTTCCCCTAGGCCAGTTTTTGATTTTTTGTTGTAATTTTACCTGGCAAATGTTACTCTGTCCATTAGGTTTAGATGTGAATTTTTGATGACGGCATTGAAGATGACAGCCAGAAAACACGAAAATGGTACCAGGCAAAAGGAATTATGCCAGGGGTATTTAACAGCAGAGCACTGCACAGAGGGAACAGCTGCACCAGGCCCTCTGTAGATGGGTGTATGAGTTGCTCACAGTTACTCTGGCATTTAATGCTGCACCAAGAAGGCAGCCAAGGCCATGCAAAAGCACTGAGATAGTCTCTGTAAGCCCTGTATAACTCTGACCTTAACAAGATAATACTAACATCTTTCTATGGGTTTTGGTTTTTTTGATAGAGGAAGGGAACATTCTTCGTTAAATCTTTTTTTAAACTAAAAAGACTGTTTTCACTTAAAAAAAAGTCTCTTCAGACATGGCAGCCCTGCGCCTTCAGCTTGTATGTTTTCAGAATATGTATATTTATTTTTTTTAACATGGTGTATTTATATCTATTGCATGAGCCTAACCAATCTCAGAAGTAGTAAGAGGAGTTTTCAAATAAAATTAGGAAACTTGAACCCGAAGAAAATGGCACTTAGTGTGCACTCAAGTGTCCCTGCTGCCACAAAGCCATCACATCTGGTTGAAATGTGCACATCAGGTTGTCACCAGCCCATAAACCACAGGCCTGCTCGGACAGAGCACAGGGGCTCGATCCTGCTGTTTCCATGTCCCACAAGAGGGGTGGAGGGTGAGCCCAGCAGCAGTTTTGGGCACCCTGTCAGGAGGGTCACCTCCCTGGCCATGGCCACCCACCACAGCAGGGGTGACGGGGACAGAGAGAGGAGGCTGCGGTGCCTGGCAGCGCTGCGGGGGACAGGCCAGGCTGTGGGGTGAACCAAGGGGCCTGCCCCCTAGGAAAGAGCACTTTCCTTCCATAGCTATCAAACCCCAAAAATGAAGTCCCAGAAGGAAATTCCATGGTCTGTTTTTTTACCTGTTCCTTCCGCTTTCCACTCACGGTTTGAATGAATGTCTTTTGGGAAGAGAAAGGGAAAAGGAAAGGGGGAATTTGAGATTAAGTGTGTCTGGCAAGGGTTAGGCAAGAGGGTCTCCAAAGCAGAAAGACAAGGCAGGGTAGAAGAAGGAATGGGCAAATCCTGACCTCTCTGAGCTCACCAGGCAGGCACCAGAGCGGGTCCTGAGCATCTCTGTGCTCCACACCCCGTCTCTGCTCTTCCTTCTTCAGTGCCCAGCAGGACTAGGCCCCTCACACAGGCTTTATTGCATTAAAGATCTGGGAGCTGGTGCCCTTGTGTTCCTTCTTTTATAAAAGAGGAATGTGGGAATGTTTTTTGGCTGCTGAACAAGAACAGTAAAGATGGGTTGTAACAGATACAGTCAAATTGCTTAAACCAACTTTTTTTCTTTTTATCTCTCCCCCACCCCCCCATTCGATTCACATAACAAGCAAATCCACCCACTGAATATAAACATAAATGCATTTCCATGGGAAAGTTCATTAAAAAAACCCTCAAGTCTTTTTTAAAAAGAATTTAATAGATATGTCAATGAGCAGCTGTAAGCTAATACCATTGTCATTCTTCCTCTTCTAAAATCAAACCTAGAATCTTCCTGGGTAATTCCCATCTTTGCATAGGTCAAATACATAAATTATGTTACTTTTCCCCAGGCCTCCTCCACAGCCAAAACTAAGTCAGGATGAGCAATAGATTTACTCACTAGATGGAGCAAGAGCATCTAGATGGGAGAAGGTATGCCAAAGTACTGCAGTGGGACTCTCAGAACTGGGACAGCCCAGCTCCATTTACGAGCCTCGGAAAACCACGGACAGAGCTCTTGTCTTTTCGACTGATTCCAGCAGTGTCAGTGCTGTGCTTCAGTAGCTCAGCAGCACTCAAAAATCAGGGGGAATTCCCTGATATGGTAAAGGTCTTCAAACTGAGAGGGGTTCCTGCCACCCACTGCTTCCCTGGTTCCCACCCTCAATAACGCTGTTGCTGACAGATCTGTATAAACCATGCTCCTACTGGCTTCGTTTCTGGAGGAACAGTCGTGTTCAGTGGTGATGTCTCTTGTCCAGCTCAGCCCCCTGGGCAGGGTTTGAGTTGCTGGTGGTACAGGGACACCTCAGCTACGGCAAACCCACAGCAGGAAGCTGACTGGATTTTTGGCTGGAAGGCATGAAAGGCACCGCTGTGTAGCCATTGTTGGTTGTCCCTTGCTGAAATAAGTGCCATTTTCAGTCACTGATAAAACTCCTCCTGGGTGTTACCAGCACAGAGGGTCTAGCATGGAGTACCATCAGTTCTGAGAAAGCTGGAGGACTGCAGTGTCTCTTGGGGTAGGAGCTACAGATTGTACTGATTGATGGAGTAACATCTTCTGCAGGTTGTCTGGCAGCTCCAGCTAAATCCACCACTGAGGGTTATTCCTGTTTTCCCACAGCCTTAGATCTGTGGCAAAGTGCCAGAGTTTAACCCCAGCCCCTGCACTTCCGAGGCAAACTGCATCCTCTCCTCCTCCTTCCTGAGACTTTACAGTGGCAAAACCAGTTTATTTCCTAACTGGAGATTGAGCAAGTCCTTTGTGATTTGGCATTCAATACTCCATTTTGAGGAAAACTTCTGGTGTGGAAAATGCCACCACCAGTCTCTAGGGCTGAAGTTTAACAACAGCATTAACAAGTGAAAATAGGATGTAGACAAGCCCAAAGATTTTTTTTTTTAAATGTTCATCAACCTTAATTATCGGCCCTGTTGCCAACTTGTGCTGCCTGTGTCTGCCACCAGAGGAAATAACAGGACAAACAGCCAAAAGTCCTGAAAAAACTGCCTCATGTTAAAAAGAAATCATACAACAAGGAGCATTTCTCCCCAGTATTTGCTAACCCAGGATTAGAACAAGTCTTTGGTGCAACATGAGGAGAAAAAGTCCCCTTTGTCCCCAACTTATTCAACCCCACAACCCAGTCCCATCCTGACCTTTCAGCCACCTTTGGAGAGCTGCAGTTTTAACACAGAGATTTGCAGTTTCTCAACACGGGAAGTTATTGATGCGAGAACAATCACTTGGCACGGTGACGTAAACGCGGTGCTTCTAGGAAAGGAAAAGACAACTCACAGCAAACATTCCTAGTGGGATGAAATCCTGCTGCAACGTGTTTATCTGCCTTGCAGAGAGCTGCAGCACAGTGATTTTCCCCCCAGGAATGCCGTCTTGCGACAGGAACCGTCCTTTTTGCCACCTTCCTTTCAGAGTGTGACGTATTTCACAAAATGCCTGGGTAAGTAATACTGCATCTCGAGAAGGCTAAACTACGACAAATAAGAGGCAGAGCAAGATGCAAACAAAGGCATAAAAATGTTTTTGAAATGCCAAGTATTTTTGTAGCAGATCACAATAGCTTTTTTCCCCCTCCATCTTTTTGTCCTCGCAAAATGTTTTCCTGTTGGACAAAGAAGCATAGACTTAAAACTGAGTTTTTTCCTGTTTTCTTAGACTATTTTCTATTAAAAAGGAATCTTGAGAAAAAAAGCCCACTTCCCAAAATAATCTGCAGTTTTTATAAACAAAATATTTGTACCCCAAAGCTGTGGTTTCTCATTCCATTTGCTTAAATCCGTGAAAAAAAACCCAACACTTTTGTCTTCTGAAATACTCTAAGGAGAAAAAAAAAACAAACATAACCAGCTCTTCACAATAGTAGCACATGCTTGCTTCATATGCTTGCTCCTACCTTCTTTTATATAGAGATAAGCACATGTTGTTGCAGGATTAGATGGGAGACTTCCAAGTCACACAGGAGGTGGCAGGAGGATTGCTCTTTCTGCAGCAGAAGGCATGAAAACTGCTGCCTGTTCTCTTTTATCTCAATAAATATCTGTGCACACACTGAGACTGAGGTCTCTGGCTCAGGTTTGCTTGGATTCTCGCTGTCAAACTTTGTGCTGCCTTTATGGTCCTGCCTGGGGGAGAGGTACATATATTCATTATCTTACGGCCTTTCAGGAAATACGTTTTATCTCCACCTACTAATTTTTTGCCTTGTTTTATGTAGAAAACGGGGCTGTTGGTCGTGCAGCTTGCCCGTGTCCCTGATATATTTTGAAAGCCCTTAAGTTCCTGCATGAGTGGAGGAGTCACAAGTTGCTCCTAATTACCCGTGGTCTTAACCTCTGACTTTGAATGAAGTAGCTCCCAAGCCCCTGCATAAATCATAGAATCACAGAATGGTTTGGCGTGGAAGTTTTGGGAAACTTCCCAGTCTGACCGTGCAGGAGCCGCTCTGGCAGTCACACTCCCGCCACCAGAGGCTTGCACTGCTGGGACTGAGGCAGCAGCAGCTCCAGTGACCCCACGGGTCCCCTCTTGACTCCCCATACACCCCACACTCACACCCACACAAGTTTTCCTTGCTGGTTCAACTCTGTTTCCCACAGCAGAGTCTCAGACATCCAGAACCTTAAAACAATTTATTCATGGTGCAGCAACACAGAAAGAGCTCAAGCTGGTGCCTCTGAGGAGGGGCCCCAAACTGAGGAACCCCCGGGCTCTTATCCACTCACAGTCCAAGCACTCAAAACTCCCTCTCTTCCTCCGGAGCCCTGGGCTCCAACCGTGTCCCCGGGTGTCACAGGTCCCCGTGCCCTTTGTTATGCAAAGGCTCTGGAGTTTGCCTCCTGTTCTGGGCTCCCACCCACAGCTCAACCTGCAGCACCCGAGCCCCTGCACTGAAGGTGTTCCTCAGCAGAAGGGACCTTACAGACCACCCACTTCCACCCCCTGCCACGGTCAGGGGCACCTTCCTCTAGGCCAGGGTGCTCAAAGCCTCATCCAGCCTGCCCAGGGCATCCACAGCTTCTCTGGGCACCCTGTTCCAGGCCTCACCATCCTCACAGTAAAGAATTTCTTCCAAATATCCAATCTAAACCCACTCTCTTTCAGTTTGAAACTGTTCCCCCTTGTCCTGCCAGTACATGACCTTGGAGTCCCTCTCCATTTTTCTTGTAGGCTCCCACCAGATACTGCAAGGCCACAATTAGGCAGCCCTGGAGCCTTCTCTTCTCCAGGCCACACAATCCCAATTCTCTCAGCCTTTCCTCACAAGAGAGGTGCTCTATCCCTCTGATTATGTGGCAGCCTCCTCTGGACTCGCTCCAGCAGGTTGCTGTCCTTCCTGTGCTGTCTCCACTGTCTCCCAAAAACAAAGAGAGAATGGAGACATTGCTGTCAGGGAGACTAGAACTTCATTATTTGAAATCTCTCTTACCTGTTGGTTACGTACACCAAACACAGACACTGACAGGCTCAGCTGTGCAAAGTCCTAAAAGGATCCACAGGGTCAGGATGGAGCTCTTAATTATCAGATGCATCCAATTAAACTGACTGCAAAGTAAGGACTGGATGCTGACATTAATAGTGTAAAATATGTTTTACAGTTACAATTCATCAATGAGAACTGTAATACACTAATTTCCTGAGGCCACTTTATTTGCTTCAAGTGGTTTGAGCTTGAGAAACATAAATGGGAAAGCGTAACAAATGCGTATTTCTTGGTGGTTTGCCTAGATTTGTTGTGAAGCTGAAATCTAGACACTGGTCAAATGGTTCTTTATGGGTGTTGGTCATAGGTCTTTCCTTTTTACTTTAATTTCCTGTTACATTTCTGTTTAGAATTTGAAATTGTCCGTCCTGAGAATTTCCCTTGTGGTTGCTCCACTTCAATCAGAGAAATTCATGTGGGCATTTTCTGGAAGCTAAGTATGCAGGTCTGAACTTTGTCTCAACTGTTCGGATTGCAGCTTTCAACACCAGAATTCTGTAAAATATTTAACACTCCAATAATGAGAGAAAAGAGCCCAGTTCCCTCCACCTTGACCCGTCTCCCCAGCAGGACCTGCTGGAGCCGACAGAAAATGAAAACCAAGGCCCTGTAAAGCGTTTGACTTTCTAAGAAAAGATGTGGATCTGTTTCTCTCCTGAGTGACACTATGTAGACCCTGATGGAATCCTCCTCGCTTGTGCAATCACAGCCTGGAACCAGGAGGAGGGTCATGTCCCCAGGATGTCTTGGGACACTGGATATGCCAGTGCTGCAGCCGAGGAGCAAAGACATCTGTCTGCAGACATCCTCTCAGAGTGGTTTTGGGCAGCATAGGACACTGCAAAGCACCCTGGAAGCTGGCCCCATGGCCCTGGATGGGGTGGAAGAGAAGCTGAAGTCATACACAACACCAGGTTTGCTGGGTCATCTTTATTGGCAGCAGAATCCAGCTTTGGGGCAAATGACACAAAAGGGTATAAATGTATGTGTATCACCTGCCAAAATCAACTCTGCAGCTCAGAAACCAACCTGACGAGGCACAGTGATGCCTCTGTGCAGACAGAGGCTTGTGTAAAACACATCCTAAATCAGAGCTAGTCGCACTGGAGCTCCTTGAGCCACTGGAGAGAAGAAAATCGAGGGAGTCCACTATTAATCTCACCTAAATGAAACGTCTAAAACAGGTCTGATGATTCACATCCTAAAAAGGACTGTTAGTCCTTCTTGTCAATAAAAGGAGCCGAGGGAGAGCCTTGCTCAAGTGGGGATATTTATACTGCAGACACATACAAGGAGGTGAGGTAAAGCCTGTCCCATCAGCCCCCCTCGGTAAAGAAAACAGTGTTATCAGGAACGTGCCTTGAAGTGCTTCATCAAAAAAGGCAGGAAATCTTCCTCCACTTCCAATTTGGCAGCATGGTTGTTCAAACTGAGCTTGAAAAACTTCCTGGCCGTTTGCAACAGCGTTAGAAGGACTTGTGAGAACGATTTTCGTGCCTTTTGCAGAGCTGGAAGTGGTGAGACTGTTTTTGGACATTGATTTACTTGCATGAATGAACCCTTGCAGAGATACCTACGGCATGGTTCTACCAACGCAACGTAAATTGCCACTGAAGACTTCTGAGCTCTACTCTCTCTACAATTTCTACGTAATAAATGCTTATTACAGTTCTCCTCGCATGAGTGAAGAGGCAGGGAAACCCCATTTTAAAAACAAATTAATCTTTTAAGCACATTGCGAAGATAAAATGCACCAAGCTGTTGTAAATAGGAGGTAAGGCAGAAATCTCAAGCTTTCCCAGAAACCTCACTTTATTACTCAGAGCTCCATTAGGCTGATGACCAGGCTAGCATTCAGGATTATTCATGCTTTGCAATGTCTAGCCCTCTTCCTGTCTGTCCATCGAGGCTGCTGTCGTTAAGGGCCCTCTCAGGAATCTCGCAAGAAATCCGCTGACAAGATATGAAGGCTGCATTTCAAAGCCTGCTCTTCATTTCTGCATCCAGGGGAAAAAGGAGTTTGTGGGGAGTCTGGCTCTCTCCCTCTCCACAATTTACTGCAAGGCAGACAAGGATCAGGATCCCAGGTTACAATAATCAAGGTGAACGCAGCAAAACGTGAGCGCAAAGAGCTAAATTCAGTACTGTGTTTCCAGTCAGGGGTTCTGTGGTCACCAGTGGACACGCTGAACACATGAGGGCTGGACACTTGTCCAGCAACTGGACCTGCATGATATCCTCATCCTTTTTCCCCACACTGTCTCAGAGAGCTGGACAAGATCACACGTTCACACTCTCTGCATGCAGTTAGGCAGCTCTTCAAGTGACCTGCTTTTACAGAAACGCTGAGTTCAGTGGAAATTACTGTGCATAACACTCAAAAACACGGACATAGGTGGCAAACCTATTAAGCACCTTCTGAACCAAGACCAGATAACCAGGCTTTGTGGAGCCTTTTTTCTCATCTCCATGAAAACTAAGTCAAAGCTACACAAAACTGGAAAATAGATTGCCCAGCCCTCAGATTATCCTTTGAGGAGCACAGGCATATCTAATATAGCACCCCTAATATTTCTGTAATCGATTTTTCCATTCGTGAACTCAACCAATTCTTCTTCATTCCTGGCACGCCACCCTCGGACACTGAAGGAATTCATATCAAGCAGTGCCTGTTAAGTATGATGCTTTTCTGAGGGATATCATTAGCGAAAGACCTGATCCATGAGGTGATGAACAACCACAAATCTCGCCGGCAGTGGCGGAGGCACACACTGGTCTTTGGCTAGCCACAGCAGTAAGAAGCCATTTATCATGTAGCACTGCTGAGCCCACGCACAACAGAAACCCACTGCATGAGCCCCTCAGGCCACAGAGCCCTCCTGCCTCCAGCAGATCCTGCAGTGCAACAAGTTCCACCCCTGTCAGCCGTGAGAAACTGCTGGGCATCACGGTGGGAGAGAGCTTCACTGGAGGAACAGGGAGAACAGAACAAGCAGATAAAAATTATTAAGAGGAAAACAGGTCACTCAGTGTTTCTCTCACGTGGGTGGCTTTTTCCAGCTGAAATATAAAAATCCTCGTTTTCCCCTGTGCATCGTAGGAATGCAGACAGGACTGTAAAATATAAAATGCGATCCAGCTGGAAATCCATACCTCAGCACAGCAGTTCTCAGGCTTTTTCGGATGTGTCTCCCTCTCAAACCTATTCCACACTTGACCCTGTCTCCCTCCATCTAAGCACCTCTCAGAAGCAGTCTGAAGCTGGCAGGACACACCATCGAGGGAGGTGTCACGGAAGAAGGCTCTGTGGGACACCTGGAGAAGGCACTTGATGGTTGGACGGATAAGTTTAGGGCGGGGCCACATCAGGGGACAGGGCAAAACCACCGACTTGAGAAGATGTGAGGAACCCAGTAGCCAAAGAGATCATCCAGAGCCAAGTGATAACTCTTCTCCCCAAACAAACATGAAGGACCATGTGGGTTTTCAGCCAACTGGCATTTCTTTCCTTATTGTGTAGACAGCAGCTTTCTATGGAAACCATTTTGGCACTTGCCAGTGTTCATTTATTTTTTTCATTGTTCTGAACAAAGATGTCAGTATTTCTGGTGGATTCTGACCAAATCCGATTCATGCTTTCCAAGCTAAGAAAATAGGACCAAAATCCAAGCTCCTGTGGAATTTGAGTTCTAAGGTATCAGAAGGGAAGGGCAGAGAAGCTAAATAAGGAACTAGAGGACAATAGGATATAAAGTACTAGTACTAGTTAAAAGGAGGTATTCCTGGCCGAGGAAAACACTCAAGCCAACCACACAGAAGGGAAAGCACAGAACATAAAATTTCCAGTATTGAAACAAAGTCCTTTTCATTTCAGTAGGGTCTCCTGAAGCTTTCGCCTGAGAAAATGAGGCCTGGGAAAGTTTATTCTGCTGTGCCATTGTCCAACAAAAACTGAGTACCAGCTCCCACAACATTTCATGAAACTGAAATGTGTACGTTCACGTACTTAAAAAATTCCTTTAGAGGTATGGGTTGAAGTATACACCAAGTGCAAAACCAAAGCTCCTGAGTTTTGTATCACTAACGACCACTTTCCACACTAATGTGTTTGGGAAGGCTGCAGAACAAGAATGAGAATTTGCTTTGCAGGAGTCTTTTTCTATCAGCTACACCTACAGACTCGCTCTACTTGGATAACTCACATCAGTCCATATATTTCAAGATAGGTGTGAGGGGGGTCTGACCTGTCTTTCTCAAAGCTCAATTTGAAAGCATGCAAACTGCTTATAAATTTCCACAAATTCTGACGGGGAGAGAGAGGAATACAAGAGCCCTTGGGAAAAATTAGCACAAGAGTATCTGAAATCAGATCCCTGAAATCCAAGGCACCTTCCAACTCATGTTCTGCTTAATTTGGCACTTGCTCTTTGCTGAGCACCTTTTCTCACGCAGCACTGACTGGTCTAGTGAAGCTGCTGATGCGAGACTAAAGCAGGATTGATCTGCACAAGCGACCCTAGATGATGACTGCAATTTATCCCACAGCAGAAATAACTCGCCCTCACACCACTTGTTAAACCACAGGGCAGTGCTGGCAGAGATGAAAGGTGCTGCCTCTCAAGGAGAAGCTGATGACACCTCACTGTCCCCACTGGCACATGGGAGTGCAAAATTGATCCCGTTTTCCTGCACATGTCTCACCACAATGCACTTGCTCCACCTGTTGTCCACTTGCTTTTCTACAAGTCCAGCAGCAATTTGTGCAATTGCTTTGCCTTTAGGGATGCTTAGGGATCTTTCTGCCTGCATTCTCACTCCTAACACAGCCAGTATCACTACCTTCCATACAGACTCTGGAAAAAAACAACCTGCAGTTCAGGAACAGGTGAAGAACCACAGGTCTGACTTACAGATCTAGCTCAGCTTTAATCCCAGTAGTTACTGAGAGCCCGACAAGTGTCACTCAGGAAAGCAGGATGCACTAGGTAGTTAATTCCTCAGCAAGGCATCCTCAGTCTAGGTTATGGGATTAACAGAACATGCACAGTCCTACTTTCCAGCACTTCTGCTGGATTATCATCAGGAACAAGGAGAAAAAAGTCTCTTACTGAAAGAAACAGGCACTTCCACTGAACAGCTCTGGCAGCATGAGGGTGCTCCATGTGTGTATTCAGTTGTGCCATTTGCTCCTAATGGGTGAATGACCAACCTGGAAGATGGCAGCAAAGTACTGCCTGGCTCCTCTGAGGCCAACAGCAACCGAAATGTAGGATTTGCTGTCACTGGATTCACACTGCTTTCCTAGGAGAGGGAGAGAGAGAGATATTATTTTCCCAAATTAATATATGCTAATACCTTCATGCAAGTACCAGACCAAAGGTGAGGAAACATTCACGTGCTGTGCTGAGGGGGAGCTGGGAGAGACCTGAGGAAGAACATGGCTCTATTAATGAGGCATTAACTCTTGCAGACACAGCACTTGTAGTGCTAGGGGTCCCCTTAGGGCCACAACTGTTTTCTGAAGCCTGATAAGGGTAATTACAGCACCACAGCAGAAAGCACAGAATAATCTGAGTTGGAAGGGACCCACAAGGATCATCTACATTGCCATCTGCAACTGAGCTGTGGGTCAATGGCCCTCCTTTCAAAAGAGCCATCAGAAGTTATCTTCAGGCCACTTCATCGTGGTGGGAGGGACTTTACAGCACAGCAACAGCCGCAGCCTGGTATCTGCTGCCCTCCCCTGCTCTGTCAGCATAACGGGAAGAGCAAGCAGGAAGCCTCTTCCCTTGCAGCACGGGGACACAGCCTGGCTGCTAAATTCTGCTGGAATAGCCCCAAGGCGGCCTGGCTGCTGCCTAACAAGGAATAAGGCAGGGGGAGGGAGGAGTGCCGTGCCACAGCCAGCCTGCTCTTTGTGCAAGCTGAAGTTCCCTCTTGTATTCACCCACCCCCAGAACCTCTGGCCACCGTAACACAAGGGAAAGGCTGCAGCACCTGTTTAGCACAGCTCTCAAAGGGAGATTCCAAACCCTTCTGCGCCCTCCATCTGAATCATTAGCCAGCTCCCACCACAGCTCCGAGCTTTCTTGAGCAGCAGAGTTGTCATTGTCAACTTCCCCTCCTGCCCGTGGGAATTTAAGGCTGAGGAGATGCTGAGGCCAGCAGAGAAGACAGACAAGGCAAGTGCCATTTATTGTGAACTTGGAGAATGAGCACTCTCCACAGACTAAAAGAAAAAAAAAGGAAAAAAAGAAAGAAGAAAAGCAAAGTTGAAATTTTGAAAATGTGGCTAGGTGGAGAGTCGGTCTGTCCTCAGGCTGTGCAGAGCAGGTTCAAAGCAAACTCCTTGGCACAGAAGTATGGCAGAGCAAAACCAAGCTGGGCTTCAGATAGTCTTCTCCCAACACAGGAAACGGACATCTGGAACAATCTGAGGTGTTACTAAAGCAAAGTACAAAAAGTGACTGGGGGACAGGGAGGGAATACACCTTAAAATACCAACACGATTTTGAATTGGTTGGCAGCAGTGCCACATTAACTGCAAAATGATAAAACATCAGTGTAGAAATGGCTCAGACAGATCTGTTCCATTCCCCACTCAATCTCAACACAATCACAAGACCAAGCTTTAAAAAGCCCATTTCTCTGGTATGCTTTTTTTTTAAGCCCCACAGCTGTGTCTTCCCCATTTCTATCTGAATGTTCAACTTTTCTTAGGACTTTTACACTACCCCCCATTATCCCAGCAGCCAAGGCTTTGTGTGAAGGTCAGCAGTAAGAGGCAGCCCTCAGCAGGCATGCAGATCCACGTGCTTGCCACTAGAGTTACAATTCTGCTTGGCATCGAAGCGCTTTGGAGAGTGAAGGGGTTGGCTTTGTCTCCAGAAGCTACAGCTTTCAGCACACCATCAAAAAGTAATGCTTCTCACTAAAAGGGAAAGCAGGGAAAAAATGGGAATCTGTGAGCATTTGTTTAGATCCACTGTTCTGGAACTAAAGTTCCTTGCTCCCAAGTAAATGCCCCCATGGTTTTGAAGGGCTATGTATTCCCTCCAACCCAACTTCTTTACATGTAAACGTGAGGAGGTGTTGGCTCCAACACTATTTTAACCCAGCTGACTGCATGATGTGTGATAAACGACTGCTTGAGGAGTTTTGGAACCCTGAAGGTCAGTTTTATTTACTTACCAGCCCTGAAAAGGAAACAAAGGGGATAGAAGGAAAAAAAGACTGAAGCCAAATTAAATTCTGTTTCAGGTGAATTTATTGGGTTATAAAGAACCTGCCAGCTCCACCATATTTACAAAAGTTTTCAAGAGGATCTAGAGCTATTACTGCTACTGAACCACAAGTTAAAAATGCATAAACAAACCAAACCAACCACATCCATTATGTTAACTGTAAAAACACCATTTACCTTATAGGACTTTGAGGCACACTCAAACGTAGGGAAAAATGCTTCCCAACAACTGATCTCTAAAGCAAGATTCTCATTTCTCCCTCTGATGTAGCTATGCCTGAAGATCAGGAATCCTTACACCACTGTTGATGGAACTTGGTTTCTGCTCTTCAATATACATGGTTCATGAATCAGGATTTTAGTTAAAAGCTTTCTCAGAATTGCAAGGTGTTAAAATAATCTTAAAGAGCACAATGAAATCCCCAGTTGGTTCCATTTGATACTTTTGTGAGGTGTTATTGCTGCCAGATGTGCACATAAAATCCTGTCATCACTTTGGAGCCACAATCCAAGCAAACAAAGTCAAACTTCCCAGAGCACTGCCACTATTCACATCCCAAGCAGCACTGGAGAAACAGCACCTCCTGAAAACATCACACTGGTGGTTCTCTTCTTCCCGCCCATGACTCTCAAAGGATGATTTCAGTCAATTTCATTCATTCAGCTGCAAGAATAAATACTAATGCTCCCTAAATTCCCTCATCCACCTTTCCATCCACAGAAGAGGTCATGGATTCTCTCAGCGAAGGGGAGGAGAGAGCCTATCTCCCAGTACAGCTGGGCTCATTTCCAGGTATATTCCAGCTGCGTGTCACATCCTGAAGAAGTTCTACATTACAATTCCACAATGCCAGAGGGATGTGGACACAGTGCCCACACACCTGGATGCACACAGTTCCCACTGACAACAGGTGGCTCTGCTGGTCTTGTTTATGAGTCTACAGCAACATTTACTTGATATTAAGCTTCACACGTCATTTAATGTTTGGGGAAGAATTTATTTACTTGTGTGCCAGGGGCCCTTCTCAGAGCTTTCAGAGGTGAACATTTGCTGATCAGCAACCTAACGCTGTAACACTCACTTGTAAACTATCAACTAAGATTCAGGGTTACTCTAAGCACAGAAAACTAAAACCCCAGAAACTAAGTCAGTATCAAATCAAGTAGCAGAGAAGCTGCTAATAGCATTTCAGAGGGGGAAAAAACCCATAAACAACCAAAAAACACTGAAGGATCTTTCTTGTACAAAGAAAGAGGAAACCTAAACAGCTTTATGTTTAAAAGAGAAACATGTAATTTTGTTCCTACTGCAAGGGCTACAAAAACAAAATCAAAGAGAAGCCCAAGCACCATTCAAAGAGAAGCTACCTTCTAGCAAGAGGTCTTTTATGAAGTATGTGCTACTCTAATGTGAGCTGGCATCAGACCTGGAAAGTCTTATTCCACACATCAGCAAGGCTGTCAGAGGCACACCACAGTGTCACACTGCTCTCCTCAGGAGAAAAAAAAAATCCTCTCACACTTACAAAGCAAGCTACAGAGCTGCTCACTGCCAAGCAGCAGCTACTCTAGGATTTTAAAACTTTATCATCAGATCAAGGAAATTCTCATGAACACTGAGATTTGTAGCTGGGCCATGCTGAGAACACATTCAGCTCAAGCAGCACACACACAGAAGTCACCTATGCTGATATCCAAGGTCAGAATAAGATGTTCAGGTGTTGAAACAGTGGGTCAGATGCAAACTTTAGCAAGTGTTTCATATTTACAGGTAAGATTATGAGCAAGTCTTCAAAAGTGGAATTACCCTGATGCTTGTGTACACAAAGAGAACATCAGACTGCCACTACATCCAGCCACGGGGTGAACTGGTCAAATCCAGTGCCAAACAACAGCAAGGCCACACTCAGCAGGAATCAAGCGATGGTTGTGGGGAGAGGTTTACAGGAGAACACTTTCAGGCATGGCAGAATATCCTTCCTTGCCAGCAGGACGGCTGAATGGGCTGCACCCAGCCACACTTGTGACACACTTCATGCATCTCTCTTCCAGCCCTTCGGAGAATTTGACACAGATAATGCCACAGTAATGTTACTGTGATAAATGGAACACATTTATCGAGATACCTTTGCAACTCAGGAAAGCTTAGAAGGGTTTTTCCTATGTCACTTTTGCTGAGGTGAGCAGGAATTATTCTAGCAACTTGACTAAGGGATGATCGAACCTCTAGTACACGTTGCCAAAGTGTTTCAGAGGCATTCAGGTCCCTCACTGAGAGCTACATGGTAATTTAAACACTGAGCAGGAAACCTTTGTGCTTCTTTTGTGGACTAAAGTCTGACTTAAATCCTATCACTAGCAAAACGCAGTGATGCTAGGCTTTGCAAAGATGGTGGAGGAAAAGGGATTCCATCAGGATTCCTTAAAAATGGAATACAGTGTAACAAAAGACAACTACGACAACTAGTAGTCAGAACATCTCTACAAAGTTCTCTGGACCATGAACTGGCCACAGAAGACTCAAAATAACAAAGGCAGAGAGTTGTCCAGCTGGAAGTGTTCTGAAAGACTGCAGGAAATCCAATAAGAACAAACTGACATGGCTATTGACACAGAAGAATCGCAGCTGATAACAGTTATCTGGTTCCATTTTATCAGTGAGAGTTTTAGCGCCCATAAAAACCTGGACTTATTTAGTCCAGTAAGCTGGTGCTTTTCTCCTTAACAGGTTAGGACTGGTTGTTGGCAGACACCAATAACACATCCCTTTATTTCTCTACTGGGCCGTGCTCAGTGGTGGATCTGGGGCAGACTGCCCTGCAAGCGTCCGTCACCTGAATCATCTCTTCCTTTCCCAGTATCGAAAAACCTCACGCTGCAATCTAAATTCCAGTTTTTGAAAAGGCAGAGGGGTTAAACTACCAACCTGAGACTCAGCAATTGTTCCTTCCAATTACTTAGTGCTTGAAATTGAGACATTCACACAGTGCAACCTAGCAGTCATACACACATCATCACTTCCTACCACACTGAACGTAGCGGTGTTACACAGTGGGATTTTACTTCTCAGCAGATTTTACTTTCCCTTGATCTTCCACTTTTTTGATGGCAGCTTGGATAGCTTCTTGATCACCCAGAAACTGGTGAGGGCCCAGAGGGTGCAAATTCTCATCAAGTTCAAGAAGTATGGGCACACCAGTGGGGAGGGTAACATTGATGATGTCTTCATCGGAGATGCCTGCCAAAATAAAACAGAGCAGAGTTATACCTACAGCTTCCTCATTGCCTCTTGCCTTATTTCTGAGGTTATCCAGTCTTAAAACAGTCAAGGACACATTCCAGCCTCCATCAACACCACCAGACACTCAAGGGTCAATTCCCAGCTGGGCCACAGCTTGGTAAGTGCTTTAGGAACAGCTGAAGGAGAGAATTCCCATCAAGGAGAAGAGAGTTTCTTCACTTTTGCAGCTTACACATGTGAAATAAACAGGAAGGGATTGCCCTGGAGACTACACCGTTCCTTCAATACAGGACATGGAGTACAATAGGTTCCCCCCCATAATTTCCCAACTCACACATCACAAAAGATGATCAGAGTCCACACGTGCTACTCCAGCATGAAACAACCTCTGCTAAGCAGCCAACACAGACTCTTTAAAAAGGCAGGATAACGAGGTTAATTTTTGTCTTAAATTTTCTGTGCAACTCTTCTCACACAAACTCTCATAAAAATCAGTATTTAATTCTTCTTGTGTGAGAATCACTCTTGACCCACACCTGATTTCTCACAAGCAAGTTTATAGCAGGGTCCACAGTACTATTCTCAGAATTATCATATATAGGATATTCATTTCCACTTTCAAATGAGGGGACAGGGAAGAAAAGGGAGGCAGAAAGTCAGCTTGTACAGCTTAGAGTATGTTCCTTTTTTCCACTTAACTAAAGGAATGTGTACCTGGAAACAAAGTTTATTTTATGCAGATGTGTAATTAAAATATTTTGGGGCTCTCATCTCAATGAAATTGCTGGTTATTTTTATATCAAATACACATCCAAAGCCTCCGAGTGAATTTCAAGACCAAACATCCTAGTAAAGTTTCCACACAAGGTCTAAATAGTTGCATTAAAAGCAGTGACTGCAAAGACATTATCCCTCAAAAAAAATCAGCCAAAAGAAAGCTAGTGTCATTGGGAATGTCAAGATTTCTTTTTTCCTCCCCTTTTTAGAAGCACTGAGGTGACAGCAGCAGCCTGCTATTGTGAAGCAGGGCAGCTTTGAGTAATTCACACTTGGAAAATGCACACAACCGAGCTTCTAAAGTGATGACACCATATAAACCAGACCGAGGTGCACTGAGCAAACATCCTCCTGAGCAGCTGACAAAACAGATGGTCCTCAGGACACACGGGTGTAAATTTACCAGTGATTTTCACGTTAAGCAGAAAAGCAGAGCCAACACATTAACGGGAAAACACACACGAGTCAAGCAACTCAGCAGCAGTGGGGTGACAAGAGGTGAGAAAAAACAGAACTGCTCAATGAGGTGAGGCTCATATGCCCCTGCCCAGAGACTACAGCAGCACCCAACTTTGGCAGTGACCTGCTCTTGCTTTATGCTCAGCACCTGGGTGAGCCCTAAGTTTCAGAAGGGCATGGAGCACCACAAACAAACCCTCACAAGAAACTTAGACCTTGTTACACACTGAGCATCAGTCCATTCAAACAAGTCACACTCAGACAGCAATTAAGCAATTCTTGCATACAAGGGACAAATAATTCACCTGGTGTAGGGCACAGAATCAGACCTACAGGGGAAAAAAACACCAAAGAATGCCTAAAATTTAAAAACAGCACAGAAATGAACGGGAAAAATACTGCATCCATTTACCAGGCGCAAGCACTGTTCTCAAGGACTTTGTTTGCAAAACAAGCAGCCAAGCTGCCTGAGCTCGTATTTCAAGGATTCTTAAACATTAGATTTTTAACAACACCCACATCACCACGTACATCCCCAAAGAATCTGTGCCTAGGAAATGTTCTGCCCACCTCCTAAATTCAGTCTCCCAGACTAAACCATTCATATTTACACAAAACAGATGAAGTCATGCAGGAGAGTTTACGCAAACCACATAATGTGGTCAGGAGACATGATATTTAAAGGTTTCCTCTGGAGATGGATTAAACAAAACTAGCTGTAGCTACACAGATTCAGAAATGCATTTCGCTGTTTTTACAGAACACAAAGTGACCACAATGTCAACTAGTATTGATTTATGAAGCAAAACAGTGCAGTCTAGGATAAACACACAGCAGTAAACATGATGGTTTTCTCCTCAGGACTTTTCCTCATACAGAAGTGTTGCCCCACAGCCAGAAGTCTGGAAACGCAAGCTGAAGTCAGATGAAAATCCTAAAGAAACAACAGCATCCTGCTGCTGTGTGTGGTATTTGTGCTCTTCAGGAAGCAAGAAGCTGAGCAGGCTGGTCACACAAGCTCTTTGGTGGCAGGGAGAGCTCACCAGAACACTCCCCAGCCAGCAGGCCAGGAGGACAGCAAAGGGATCACAGCCTGCAGTTGCAATGGCTGGAGCGTGAGCTAACTGCTATCCAGTTACTCCACGTGCTGTAACTGTAGCCAGCTGACCTTTTCCTGCGCTCCATCCGAGCTGGCCTGTGTCACAACCCAGCCTGTGTCACAGGGAAGAAGGGCGAAATCAGGGCGAGATCTCAGCTGCTGACTACAAGGTGCAGCGGTAAATAAGACCACTGAAGAAGCAACAACAATCTTCCCTCCAGTTTAATACCAAAGCCTGGGTCTCAGCGATGCTGAAGTACCGTGCTGCTGGAAGCAGTCTTTGCCAAAGAAGGTTTAAAACCCTTACAGTCATGAGAACCCACAGACATTGCTGAAGGACTCAAGATGACTTCCCTCAGGAGCCCACATCAAATGCTGATTAGGCATCTACATTCCTGAAGTGGGCATCTCCCGTGCTGTGTCCTGAGAACACTGTCCCTTAGCTGTACAGCAGAAAGCAGTCAGGTACATGAACACTACAGGAATTTGGTACAGCACTCATTATAAAAAAGACCTTTCAAAATCACATGCAAAATTCTTCCCCAGCTCACTTATCCTCCTTTTAACTGAACTGGGTAATCAAACACACAAACTGGAAATATCTCCAAGCTGAAGCTGAAGAATTCACCTTCATGTGGTAGCCCATGGAGTGTTTTCAAATATTTGTACCTTGCAAAGTCCTACAGAGACAAACCCCACTGATTCTGAGCACCTACAGCACTTTTACAGGGGCTGGTTCAGTTTCCCCTTCCCTCTTACCTGGTCTTACCAAGTTCCTCCCTTCTATTCTTGTAGTCAGAGGAGCCCAAAATCCACAAGAGCTACTGAGAATAACTACAGCCCTCCTCCCCAGCATGTCACCTGCACTTGAGGCCAGATGATTCATCCAATAAAAGATCATACACAAGATCAAATGCATAAATTCAGCCACAAAAACTTGTTTAATACTGGTGCTTTGTAACTGAGTTCCAAATCAGGTCTTAGCATCCTTGCCACATGCTTAATGAAAATATTAAAGCTTTAGCCTAGCAAGTTAAATATTCAGAGCCACTTTCTGCCCTCCCTGCAGGCTGACTGAAGATCTAACTTCAACAGGGTAGAGGAGGGAAATGAGCAGTGTTAGAATCTGGCTTTTGATCTTGACAGAATGTTATCTTGCTGTGCAAAGTCTAAGGAAAGAAAGATGGGTGGGCTACAACCATGGTTGTAGCATATCATCTACATTTGTTTCACTCATGTCTGTCACGATTTTCTGTCTCTGTTAGGTTTGCACAGCCAGGCTTTAGTAGTAGGGGACTACAGCGGGGCACCAAAAAAGAACTGTGGTGGGTTCCCCTTGGCTGGACACCAGGTACCCACCAAGCTGCTCCATCACTCCCATCCTCAGCACAATGGGTGGGGGGGAAAGATGCAAAAATAACTTGTGGGTCAAGATAAAGGCGGTTTACTAAAGCACAAACAGAGGCCAAGCACAGAAGCAAAGAAAAAAGCAGGATTTATTCTCTACTTCCCATCAGTAGGCAATGTCCAGTCGCTTCCCACTAATTAGGGCTTCAGTATGCAGAGCTATTGCTCCAATGTCATTACAAATGCCCTTCCTCCTTTCCCTTAGCTTTTACTGCTGAGCAGACAACATATGGGATGAGGAATATCCCTTTGGTCAGTTTGGGTCAGCTCTCCTGGCTACATCCCCTCGCAAGAGCTTGCCCAGCCCCAGGCTACTTGAGGACAGTGCTGGAGAGACATTCCTGATGCTGTGAGAGCACTGCTCAGCAGTGGCCAAAACACAGGCCAAGGTCACTTGCAGTAAGGCCCAACAAGCTCACAACAAATAAGCAGCAGAAGCACTGAGCAAAGACTGGGGAAAACTACAGGGAGAGCGAGACCATCTCATTTCAAGAGCACTGAGTTGTTAGACCTCAAGCTGTTTCCTGCAACTGCACTCAGACACCCAACTCACATAAGTAGTATTTCCTTAAGAAGGTTAAGCAGCAAAATCAGTGAAATAATCTTATTAAGAAACCCTCAGCACACAATCCACAATGTGCAGCTCCAGCATGCAAACTACTGGAATATTGTAACTGCACACTCAGTGATGCAAGAAAGTAAAATCCTGAGGGCACTGCTCTCCCTGCTCACCAGGTGGCAAAGCCAGCACGAGGCCCTCAGAGTCACCACTCTGCCTGCAAGCCCAGTCCCCAAGATCTGTCCCAGCCTTGTGACAACCTAACAAGCCCAGTGAGTACAAAATCTCTATCTTCAAGAGGCCAGGAAACTCCTCTCCTCCAGTTTTAACCCTGAGAACCACAAGGCTCAGTGACCACCACATCACATCACACAAGAGGTGACAATCTTTCAACAGGTTGGAAATTCTAGAATCAGGCCTTCCACAAGGCCCTGTCTTGAGGTACTTGACACCAGTCCCCAGGGTTAAATGGCTGGGAAGAAAGAAAAGTTGAGACAGCCCACCAATCTTTCATCTGGTAAATCAGTCCACTGGACTTGGTCTCCAGTCAGTACTTCAACAGAAACAGGGCAAGGTGGTCACAAGTATTACAGGAATGTCTTCACAAAGGGACACTGTCAAGAGGGTTCCAATATGAAGCATTGAATATTAGATAAAGAGAAAACTATCTTCCCTCAAAGAACTGAGAAAAATCATCTGCAAATAGATCCTGTGCATCCAGGATGCTTATTTAGCATGACAGATCTCACAGGTATTTCATACACCTTAAAGAGGTCCACTCTGTGCAAAGAGAAAACAAGAACAAAACTCAAACCCACAATCAAAGCCTTTTGAGCATGATAGTGTTGCTCCAATGACTGCACGCAAGTAGAAAGCAGAACTACATTTCCAGCTCTTTACCAATTACTCAGAACAAGGGAAACACAGATTCAGAGAACTGCAGGCCGGTTTCAAGAAAATACCTCCTTGAAATAGTAACTTCAACAGATACTCTGTAGTCTTTTAGGGGGGAAAAAAATCAAATTAACACTGAAACAATTAGAATTGTTTCATCAGATCCAACTGAATGAAAACATTCATATTTCCTGCCATTTAAAGTTTGAGCTACACCTTCCAAGATCAAGTTAACACCATGACTAAGGCATCCAAGCAGCCACGCAAGATTGCTGCTTGAGGCATTTGGAGCCCAGTTTTCAAAATTCCAAATGCAAAAAAAAAAAAAAAAAGAAAAGCTCCAGCTAAGCTGGAGGGGCTTAGAAAAACTCCACTCAAGTGCAGGACACACTAAGCTTATATATAAAAAAAAAAATTCCACAAAAACACAGCCCAAATCCACAAAAAAAAAAATCCACAAAAACACAAAAATCACAGTGGGTGCTATAAATACAGTAGACTGGCAAACTTTAGGCACTGTTGAATCAGGTCCAACTCTAGCAGGGTTGCAGAGCAACTCACAACCTTTCAGGAGAGAAAGGGAGAGACAGTCAGCAATGCAGACAAGGAACCTCTTAGATCCAACTGCACTTAGGCCGAGGGGAAAGAAAAAAAAAAAGCAAAAACAAAACAACAAAGGCAGATTGCAATACCAGGTATCTCTGAGCTCTGTCCATGCTACTCTTCAGGCTAGCTCTTCAGAAATCCAATCTCTACTACATAAAAGGCAGGAGAGCCAGCAGGTTCCTATATGGGAGCTGGGGTAGTCCACAGATGGTCTCTGGCCAACAGAACTAGATCCTGTGCCAAGGATTCCTCACATTTCCCTATGTAACCATATGCTGGGAGGGTCAAGGTATACTGCAAGACAAAGGATAGCTTTATTATACTTTGGCTGAGTATGGGCAGTCCTGGAAGAGTCACACAGAGTTAGCAAATGTCCCAAAGAACAGTTGTGTAGCACAGTTCCTCTCTGAGCTCAATGCAGCAAGAAATGCAGCCAGACTAAATCCCAAGTAACCCTTCCCAGTCCCTGATGCTGCCAGCCCCTGGGCAGGCCTGCACAGAAGGTGGCCCAGGATCTCTGCTGGATGGTACATTCAGCTGTCAGCATCCCACCCCCAAAGGGTTTGGCCAGCACGGTTTCGTGGAACTGGTTCAGTTCTTGGGAGGCACGAGAGTCACCACAGTTGCAGATCCCTCTTCCCCTTTTTCCTTTATCATCTCACACGGTGTGGACAACCTCTCTGACCACATCATGGAACTGACTGAACCAGCCCTTCCTCCTTCACCCAAGCAGCGATCTCCAGCCCAGGATTCACAGCCTCCCTAGCTCCAGAAGCCACTTGTACCTGCTTATTTCCCAAGCTTCTGACTCCTGATGTCCTGACTGTTCCAGCATGGCCAAATGCAAAAAGTACTCAGCAGGCAGAGCCACAGAACAGAGGATTTTATAACTAAAAAAAAAACCTGAGTGGACACAATCCAGTCTGTGCATATTTGTAACTACAACTGTAGTAGGCTGCATTCACACATATATAATCACTAAATCCTGCTCTACCCACAAAGAAATTAATACAATTCGACTTCCAGTTTAGGATGGCCTAGAAGTCAGGAGATGAAAGAGGAAGGGAGGGAAGAATCTAACAATGAAAAGGATATTTTTTTATCGTTAAGTCCCAAATAAGCCCTTTTCAAGACCAGTTCTGGGATTTTCAGCCTAGGAAAGACTTGTTGGAGCAGGACCAGAGAAGGGCCACAAAAAGGAACAGAGGGATGGAGCACATCTCCTGTGAGGAAAGGCTGGGTTGGGGCTGTTCAGATTGGAGAAGAGAAGGTTCCAGAAGGCCTCTAAGAAAGATGGAAACAGACTTTTTAGCAGGGCCTGTTGCAATAGGACAAGGGAGAATGGTTTTAAACTAAAAGAAGATAGTTTCAGACTAGATATAAGAAAGAAAATTTCTGTGATGAGGCTGGTAAAACACTGGAGCATGTTGCCCAAAGAGGCAGCAGATATCCCATTCCTGGAAATACTCAAGGCCAGGTTGAACAGAACTCTGAACAACCTCATCTAGTTGAAGATGTCCCTGCTCATTGCAGGGAGACTGGACTAGATGGCCTTTAAAAGGTATCTCCCAACACAAGCCATTCTGCGATAAATAAACCACCTCATGCTAAGCTACCAACTTGGCTGTTTATTGAGATGCATTTTCTATATTGGGATATAGTGCAGTATTTCCACAAGCTTTAGCAAGTGCCTACTCTCTGCAGAACTCCCTGTCACATAATTTTTAAGTAAAAAATTATCAGGGTGACCCATCGGAGTAACAGTCAAGAACATCTTCCCCAACCCAAGCCAAGCACCTTCATTCTGCTGTGTTACAGCCGTGCTTTTTCAATGAAGAGATTATTATTTCAAACCTGACAAAGCAGCTGAAAAAAATCCAAAAATAATCTGAGCTCGCAGAGTTTTTGTCTATCTAAACCAACCACAAAGTTAGTTTGAATACAGTAGTTTTTTGTGCTTTCTCCTTGGAGGCCACAGACGTGATCACCTTGCCCAGGTAAGTAATACACACTACAGAGCAAGATATAAAGCTCCAAGCCATTGAGTAAGGGGGAGAGGGGAAGGCTAAAACAAAGACCCTTACCTTCCAGGTGCTTCAGCAATGCCCTGCTGCTGTTCCCATGAGCAGAGATAAGAATCATTTTGCCACTTTTCAGTTCTGGCACTATCTTTTCATTCCAGTAGGGAAGGAGTCTATCAAGCACATCTTTGAGACTTTCAGCCTTTGGGAGATTTTCCTGAGAGACATCGCTGCATTTATAGCGGCGATCGTTGTAGATCTCTTCGTAGTAGGGGTGAGACTCAGAGATGGGAGGCGGGGTAACATCGTAGCTTCTCCTCCAGATTTTCACTTGCTCCTCGCCGTGATTCAGAGCCATCTCCGCTCTGTTGAGCCCGATCAGCGCTCCGTAGTGACGCTCATTCAGCCGCCAGGAGCTCTGAATGGGGACCCACTCCTGGCCCATCTCTTCCAGGATGAGCCAGGCAGTCTGGATGGAGCGGCTCAGCACAGAGGTGAAGACGAGGTCAAACTCGAAGCCCAGTGCTTTGAGGTGTTTGCCACAGTTCTGAGCTTCCTTTATCCCATCACTGCTCAGCTTCTGGTCCACCCAGCTGCAGAAGCGATTCTCCTTGGTCCAGGCTCCTTCCCCATGTCTCAAGAGAACGAGCCTATACTTTGCCATTTTGGTTGCAGCTTAGCACAGACGGCAGCAGGTCTGGCATCTAATAACGATACATCTGGACAAAGACATGAGACAGACACGTCAAACATCCCACAGATAATGCATTATGAGCAACAATATGGCAGTAAAAAGTAAACAGCTATCAGAATCAAAACAACCAAAGAAACAAGTGTCTGCTGAGTATGATTTCACACTTGAGAGTGGGAGGAATCCCAAACCAGGAGACCTCAAAGCGCCATCCTTCACCCAGCTTGTTGCAACTAGCCCACTTAAACAATTGATTAGGAGCAGATTTGTACAAGCTGCTCCAGCCTACAGGTTTCCTTCAAGTGCTTAAAGAGAGCCTCACTCAGTATCACAGGCTCCCAGCGATGCAGATCTCCCTCACCAGAGAACCCTGAGGTGCCACGTGTAGCTCGAGCCCACAAGGGCTGTCCAGATCCTCACTGCTCCGAGGGGATGCAGGCACAGACAGCAGCTGTGGCCCTCAGCCAGAGGAACTGGAGAGTGGCACCACAGAACTGGAACTGGCAACACACAGAACCTTATCAACTCTTCTCAAAGGAGATGTCAACATAGTCACAACTCTGCATAATTTCCTCATATCCCCATCCTGTCCTGCTAATTATGCCAGTCTACGCTTGATTTTTTCCCCCAGGCCACCTCCTCCATCATTCCTCCACACTCAAGTGTGACAACACAGATACTCTGGGATGCAATGTACAACTAGCGAGTCCTCGTTTCACTGAATCCACAAGTGACCTCAGAGATTATCCCATCCTCTTCCTGAGTTTCAAGTCTATTTTTCCTTTCTTGTCTGTGAATTACAATGCCAGATTCTTGGGCACCAGGATTAATGCTTTTACTTTTGGAACGGGCACAAAGGGCCTACTTGCTGTCCTCACTGAGTCAGGCAGCTACACATTCATCAGGTCAAACAGTACCTTCCTCTTTTTTCTTGACCAAGCAACATCACCTCTGGATTGTCCTCAATGGGAGAGACACTTTGACCACACCCCGAAGGGTCGGCCAAGGCGGTCAAAGACCTGCTAGCAGACAATGGGATGCCTGAAAGGTCCATCTAACACAGGACCGCAACTCTGAAAGCCCCACCTGACCCCTCCGACCTGAGACACAGGCTAGATGGCAGTGGACAGCAGGGAAAAAAATACAAAAATAAGCTCTCTGCACTGAGGGGACTGCTGTACATCAGATGAATATTAAGTGCTCTCAAAACCATGGGCAGCAGGAGACTGAGCTCTGAGTTCTGCACACCCAACCTTGGGCTAGATTTCTGTAAGAAACACACTTAGGGGAGCTCCCATCATCTCAAATCAGTTGGAGCTGCTTCAATCACACTCCAAGCGTCTCAAATTCAGGCCCACTGTGACCCTGAATTAGGTCAGCAGGATGGGATAGGCCCATGCGTTCTGGGTTTTGGGAAACACCCAGCACAATACCAGCATTCATTTTTGCAGACTTTCAAAAAAAACTGTCTAGGAAAGTTGAATTCATTAACAGACTCAGGAATCTGATCTTGCTTGTAACAGCAGCTCAGCTCTCCTCTAATCTCACGTTAAAACAGAGTCTACATCACACAGGGGCATTACGCAAAACCTCCCCGGTGCTAACTTCTGCCTAATGGCACAGCTGGGGGGATTAAAAAGCCTTTGAGGACTGAGATCTTTACAGAAATCAGGAGGTATTGTTTGACGCACAATAGACAGTTGATAAACACAAAGGAAAGTTTTATTTCATGCAAAGGGAGGCTGAGATATGTGTATGGCAAGGAATATCTCAGACAAAATCCCCTGCGTGGTCCACTTTTTCCACTCCAAATAACCAGTTGCACTTTAAGCAAAGAAATCTGCTATTGCTAGGATTCAGGTGTCATGTCACATCAAATTCAACACTAAATTACACCCTTTAAGACCCTAGGTTTCTAACAAAAACAAGGATTTGAAAGCATTTCCACCTAAAGCAACCGGTCCTTACTCAACATACCACAGATACAATTAAAAAATTGCAGTGCGTGCACAGTATGAACTACTACACATAAAATAGCACCACAGAAAGCTCTCTCTGCACATACCTCATTACTCAGATTAATTGATTCTATTATCCACAGGAATAGATTACATAATTTACAAAACCAAATTAAGACCCAACAATAGGGGTGATGCACCTCTTCGCAAAAGTGAAGTTGGTACTTCTAGCCAAAAACAATAAAAAATTAAGTTAGTATAAAAGATATACGAAGACCAAATACCATCTGGGTGCCATAAACTCCAGTTCACATATAGAAAGCATTAGACAGAGGCACAATTCTCAAACAAATTTAGAAAGAACTAGCAGTCACAGGGTTGTTTAAATATCAGTCCACTTCTGGAAGCATTTAAACTAGAAAGCCTTACAGCAACACATGGAAATAATCCCACTCACCTTTCCTACGGCAAAGGAACGACCTACACAAATCCCAACGCAGACTCAAGAGCCGCTTTGTACAGAGGCCACCACACACTCTTGGCTGCTTACCTGCAGGGAAAGAATAAACACCGAGCGCTCACAGAAAGAGCTCACAAGTGCAAATGGCTATGCCAGCCACCATTTGCTCTCAAAGCTGTTAAAGAAATAGAGCACACACCCCTCGTACGGGCTGGGAAAGCTACCAAATGCCTTCTCCCAAAAAGAGATGCCAACGCACAGCTCCTGCATTTCCAGCAGGGGAAAGTTTCTGGTCTCCCACATGCCCCGGCATATCATTTGCTCCCTAGAATTTGTTTAGGCTGCAATTACCATAGCTCCAGTGTGCAGAAATCTACCAAAAGCCCTGGGACACCATGGAGGACACAGACGGCAGAGCTGGACCCAGCAGAGGCAGTGGCACAGGTTGTCCAGAGAAGCTGTGGATGCCCCATCGCTAGAGGTGTTCAATGCCAGGCTGGTTGGAGTCCTGAGCAGCGTGGTCTAGCGGAAGGTGTCCCTGCCCATGGCAGGGGGGTTGGAACTAGATGGCCTTTAAGGTCGCTTCCAACCCGAACCATTCTGTGGTTCACTCTATGACAGAACAGAAACCCAGAGCGCCAGCTCAGCACAGGAGAGCAGCGCACGGTGCTCAGGGTAACATCTTACACCGGCAGAGCTCTTGGCAAAGCACAGTTTTAAGGTCTAATACCAGAGGCGGTCACTTCCAGGGCTCCTGCTCCAGCCGGGACAAGCTCCCCTGCTCATCCCTTTTATAAGGCGTCCCTGTGCCGAGCACCTGCGTGTCCCAGCCCCTCCGAGCAGGGAGGCTCGGCCAGAAGTAGGGCAGCACCTCCCGGACGCGCGCAAACACCCGCGGCTGCCAGCGCGGGGCGGCGACCCGCACACAGACACAAACACGGCCACGGACACGCAGACACGGCCACGGGCACACACGCGGTGACTCGCAGCCACCGCCCCCTCGGGAAGCCGCCGCTTGCCCGGGGGACAACACCACCATCCCGCCTCGGAGCGCTGGAACAGCCCCGCCGAGGCAGCCCCCCCGAGCCCAGGGCCGCCCCACCCCCTCCCCCACGGCCGCTACCCGCGCCCGACGCCGAGCTCCCGGGAATTACCGGGCTAGAGCCGCGCCGCCTCACGGGGAGCGCCGGAGCCGCCGCCGGGCCGGGCGAGGGGCGGACCGCGCGTCTTATTGCGGCCGCGGCGCCTCCGCGCCCGCGAGAGGGGCGCGCCCTAATTGGCCGGCCGGGGCGATGGACAGCGGCCTCGGCCAATGAGCGCGGGGCGGGGCGGTGACGCGGCGCCCCCGGGAGCACCGGGCCCCGCGCCAAGCCCGGCGCTGCCGTGCCCGCGCGGGGCTCGGGGATGCTGCGGCCATCCCGCCCCTCCTCCCGCGGGAATCCCGGCCTCCCAGAGCGGGCCGATCTGCCGCCAGGGATCGCAGCAGAGATGCTGGCTTTCCCCCCATCCCCGCGGGTCTGGGCGCGCAGGCGGCGCTTTGTGAAACGGCGAAACGGGGTCGCGCCGGCGCGCGCAGAACAAGACCGGAGGCATCCAAACCCCGGGCTTCTCCCGAACCCACCCCCGGACCGCCTAACTCAGATGGGCTCCGCTCCTCCCGAGCCGCGGCTGCCCTGGGCCTCAGTCCGGCCGCGGGACACCTCCTGCTCCTTCCCACCGCCCGGGTGGGCACCGCGGCAGCGGCAGGGACGGACGGAGGGACCGCCCGTTCGCCGCGCCAGGGAAGAGGCGAAGGAAGGCGCTGGGCTGCCCGAAGGCGCCGGATCCTTCTCGCTGCCCTGCCCGAGCCTCCTCCGGCCCAAGGAAGGAGCGTGGCACCAGCGCCGGGGCTGCCGTCCAACACCCCTGCGCTCCTTCCCAGCAGCTGAGCAGACGGGGCACAGGCTCAGTCACACGGGGACTTTCCCTGGCAGGGCTCACTTTTTCTTCCCGCTTTAGGACTTTTAGAGTCCTAAAAGCAAGGGTCCAAAATCTCATTACTCATAATGAAATCAGCAGCACAAAAAAAAAAAAAAAAAAAAAAAAAAAAAAAAAAAAAAAAAAAAAAAAAAAATAGAGGTGAGTTGTGCTAAGGATCATGCTAGCTCCCTCATTCCCACAGGCTGTAATCCCAATCTAAAGTAATTAAAAACAAGTGGATGGAGCAGCTCTGGCTTGAAACAAGAGGGAAGTGCTGTGGGAAGATGGTGCCCTTTAGTGCTTCTATTGCCATAGGTCTGGTTTTATTTTTAAGAAGAAGCAGAGCATACCTTTCATACCCAATCAGAGTCACATTTTCTTCTCTAAATGCTTACCCTTGAACAGCCACAAGGCAAAGCTTAGAGAGCCACAAACTGGATGTACACCAAATGTGCTCTGTCATCCTCCCTACATGGGATAGAGATGATCTTCCCTCTTTATTAAGGTAAAAAGATAGTGCATGAAAATACAAGATGGGGGATTCAGATTCTGATAGGGAAAAGTGGCATGAGTAAATTTAAGAAAATTTGAGACAGAGGTATTAAAATAATGTCTCTTAATATGCTGTGAGGAGAAATAGTGTCTAATTTCACATTTATAGGGATTAGATCTGAAGATTGTCAGTGGGAAAGAAGGATGAGCCAGATGAAACACTGCTTTGCTAGGCTCACAGCACTGTGTGGTAAGAGTGGCCAGGCTGTTGGTGAGCAGCCTCCTGCATCTCTTTGATGCACTGACTTTGTTCCTCATTTATTTGGGAAGCTCTAGAAAGCATTCTGCATCTCAGGGAGAATACTTTCAATGCCTTTCCTGATAGAGCTATCCCTGACCTCATCACAGAACCACAATAAAATCTGCTGCTTCTGCAGAATATTTCTACTGGATGTGCATTGGACTTAACAGTTACACATGTAATCCTTTTCACCTCATCCACCAACTTTAATATTAACAACTACCTTTCATTTCTGTCAACTTTTTCTAAGCCAGAACTTACAGTATAAACCCAGTCCAGCCTATGTAATTAAAGCAATGCTCAAGTTCACTGTGTAGAAGAGTTTGATTTGCCACCCATCAGCTCGAACTGGTGAAGAGAATTGCTCCCACATCCCACTGCATGATCACACACCTGCAGTCACCAGGCCCCCAGGCTAACTTGTCAGTTGACTTTGCAAAGAAAAGAAGCAAAGATCCTAGAGACAGAAGGAAAAATAGCTGTTCTTGAATATCAGCACTATGTGCATTGGCTGTAAGTCAGTCATTAAGAATACAATTAACAGAAAGAAACATTCTATGCCAATATGCAGTCATAACTGTAAGTGAGTAGACAGTAACCCATGCCACAATTCAGGACCTCTATGGCCATTAAATACAGATTTTTGTCTCCTTTAGCCTTTAAGCAAGACCATTTCATTGGCATGGCAAAAACAGCCTAGTGACTTTGATTCACATTTCAAGCTATCCAAGGACAGAAGAGTCAAAGCCATATCCCTGTGCGTGACTTCTTGCAGACAGCTACACTCACTTGGCAGCTATTATCTCTCAGACCAGCTGGGTTGTGTTTTTCAGGGTCTCTGCTCTGGAGCCCTTCCAGGCTGTTGCATTTAGCTGGTATGTTTGTGGCAGAATTAGTCCAGAAAACTCCTTTCCTCAACTCATAAACTTCCGCCAGGGCACCGGTGCAACAGCACCACGCTGAATAAAGGCCTGGAGCTGAGCAAGGCAGAAACAGAAGAAAACAGAACTGGAAAGAAGAAAGGCTAATTAATGATTGATTAAAACTGGTAAACAGGAGAGTTCTTCACTGATTATGCCCTTGGTACTCCTTCATAGAATAGCTACTTTGTTCAAAGCCAGATCCAGTGGTTGCCACAGAGCACTGCAGACATACCCATTTTAATTTCCAGAAAACCTCTTTGTTTAGTACTATTTGACACATGATCTGTCTTCATTAATAATTTCATCTTCAAAATAAAGTTCTGTAATCAAGTCCTTGCACTCTTTAATAACTCTGAAACCCTCTCTCTAAAACTTCTGCGTGTTTTCCTACTGCATGAATTTATGTCTCCTTTTCTAGACTCTCCCTACTCCTTTCCAGCCCATTCTCTCTGGCACACCCAGATGTGTGCCCACAGAATCCTCCCTCACCTTTTTCTCGGATGCAGGCCCATTTTCAACACTTGACATTTTTTCCCCCTACAAAAGACCTAGATCCTGTCTTTTCTCTGTCTGCTATCCATGCTATTGTCTCACATTCCTCTGCAACTATTCTGATGACCCATTTTCACCCGCGGACAAATTTGTATGGAGAAAGCTCTGGGAGTACAACACCCTACAGAGAGAAAAAAACATCCTTACTGCCTCCTGAGGATTCAGAACTACAACATCGTAAAATAACTCTGGCTAAATCCATCTCTTCATTCTTCTCTACACACCAGACCTTGGTCTGTAGCACAAGGAAGATGAACCCTTTTCCGTAAGAACTCAGGGAGCAGGAGCAGGCAAGGACGCTTCCTTCTCTCTGTGGGAGCCACTCAGCAGGTCCTGCAGTACCCACACACGTGGCTCTCAGCATTTCCTTGGCTCGGGCACACCTGTGCGTGGGTAATTTTTCATCACACACCTACCCCTATTTGTCAACACATCACACCACCGCGTCTTAAACCAAGCCTATTATTACCTAAAACTTGGGGGTGCACCTGACAGAGCAGCGAGGCACACCTTGCACACCGGGTAGTCACCCAATTGCAATTTAAGCTCCTTAGCAAAGGCCCTTTTTCACCTTTTGTTCTACTAGTTGAGGCACTGTTTGACACCTGCTTTATACAACGCTGCCTTCGTTAACACAGCACGGCTTTCATCCTGTTTGGGTATGGAGGCAATACACAACTTCAGTACCTCAGTAGATTCTCTTTACATCAAAACCAGAAGTATAAGTTCCCGTGAAGAGAAAATAAAGTACTCTACCTCATTTTCTTCTCTCTCTCTCTCTCTCTCTCTAACTGCATCGCTTGGAGGGAAAATCTGTTTAAAAAAAACAAAAAACAGATGAGTGTGTAAGCACTTAAACTAACCCTGCATTTGTCACCAGAATCAGAGCTTTAGTCTTAAAGTGCAGAAGTTTTTCTGCATCACTGATGCCGAATAAATGACCGAGAAAGAGGAAGAAAATACATAAAAGCCTTCATTATATGCAAAACAGATGGAGGGAAGGTGCTTTGTGAGGCATCGTATTCTAAACCTGAAGCGGGAACTGAATTTTTTATGCAATCCCAATGGCGAGGTACTAGTAATGTTATTCTGAAGTCAAAAAGAGGATTTCTGTCTGTTCTTCTGAAATATTAATTTAAAAAAATTATTTCTGCATATCCCAAGATGAGAACATACACATGGGAAAAAGCTTATATTCTCTATGCCCTTAAAACCATTACATTGTCATCTTCAAATAAACACCTCAGCACAGCAGGTGCCTAGAAGATACAAAAAAGTGTGTGGAACACAACGTTCTGAAGAAATCCTCATGGATACAGTTCTGGTCCTCAAAAATACCTCTAAAAAATGTTTTACAAGGTGTCAGTGGCTGGGAAAACAAAATTCTTTCTCACAATCAAAAGTTTTCCCATTTCTAGAGCCAGAGACAAAATTTGAAGATTTACAAGGCTCACTTTTAAATTTTTTGTGAGTTTGGAGGGGTTTATATTTCAGGTTTTGGTTTGGAGCATTTCACTGGTTTTTAGTCCCCATACATTACAAATTAACTTATTGTAGCAGTATCAAAAGCAAAGAAAATCCTGTGATGAATCTGCCTTTTTTTTTTCCTGATGATAAACAAAGTGCTGTAGACACCAGACGTCAGTAAGGAACTGTCTGGGAAGAGATAATTTAAAAGGGCTTTGAAAAAAAGAAAGCAGCAGGGTGGTGTCTAGTCACGATAAGTTATTTTGAAAACAGACTGGATAGTGCTGATACTAGAGCATGATGACAGCACACAACAATCTGGGCAAATACAACCAAAAAGGGTAAAATGGGAACTTCAGTGTCATTGCAGAGAATGGTGAGAACAACAAACACACACCACACACACTCAAGTTCGTGTGTAGTACTGTCTTGCTATGAAAAAATTAATGTTTCACCTCAAAAAAAAGCTCCTCTGAAGTCTTTTACTTCCACGTTACAATGAACCCTGGGTTAACAAAGACCTTGTTGGCGTGTGTGTGCAGTTATCTTTGTCTGCATTTATGATGTTTGTTTTCTCACAAACATTCTACAAATCACAAAGGCCTTTTTCTGGTGCTGCTTATGTTTCTGTCCATGGTATGTGGCTCTCTTGCATCACACCAGTTTACAAAACAAGACTGCCTGAGGTTTAGTTTGGTTTTGGACGGAGCACAAAAATGAGTTTCCTATGTAAAAAGCCTGTCCTATGTGTCATGATTAGCTAATACTAAGAGAAGGACTGAGTCACTCTGTTCACAGTTACATTACTGTAACTTCTCAGAATCCAGTGGGGCTGCTCCTGACCTTAAAAAGCAACAAGATCAGGCCTCTCTTTTACAGGATTGTTTCCCAGGAAACTTTAGGAGTTAGGTTGCTAAATAAATAGCTGTGTATCACAAGTTAATTCATGCTTCCTCCACCTCACTTCATTTCTTTAACAAAAAAGGAGCATGAGTGGAAAGACAGACAGGATTAATAAATCATGCATGATGGGGAGTCAGAATATCCAACTTCCCAGAGTTTTCCAATTCGAATTTTCATCTGTTTTACTTACTGGAAAAAACCATTCACTTAAATAATTTTGTGCCTGACTTCCACTCTTTTTTGATTCAGAATCAGTCTATTCCTCTATTTTGTCATCAGATCTAGCTATTCACAGAAGGGCCTGGAAAAATAGTTTGCCTGTAATTCAATATCTCCTTTTTATCTTACAAAGAAAGAGACTTTTCTGCTTCCCAGAGACACAAGGCACTATCCAACGTTCAACATTTTGGATAGGTCAAGTACTTGTTTAAACATTCGCTATTGCTGTCCTTATTCTTCCCTGTACAAGTCTGCATCTGTAATGTATCAAACAAGGGACTGGGCCAAGATCAATAACATGGATGTGGGAGGAAAAAAATGGGTATTTGCAGAAGTAGATATATCTGGCAACAAACTACTCGTGTTCTTTTGAGGCCCATGCTATTGGACCAAGGCCTCTTGCCTTTCTAAAGATACAGAAACTTTAGAGGTGAAGAAGCCACTTTATCTGCTCTTATGGTTGCATGTAGTTTGAGGGGGCCAGCTGGGAGCACAAACTGATTTTCCTGGCTCCTGCAGCAACCCACACGTGGCCACCACCTCTTCCCAGCCCCTGGGGTTCCACACGTGTTCCGGCTGCAGGACAAGCAGAGTCCTCAGACAAGACAATTGCTGGAAGCCTCGTGCTAGAACAGTGTGCAGCTCATGGCCTCCTCCCTGCTCGTCCTGAATTCCTTCTGGAAAGGACAGATGCTGAGAGTGCGGAAGCCCATCTGACCAACCCTAGAGCAGACCTGGAGCACGCAGCGCAATAACTGCACAGCCATGGATTAGTGAAGCACAATGAGGCGAGCTTCTGTGGGACTCACTGGACCTTCCACATCCCCACTAAATGTTCGTATTGCCCACGGGTCCTGCCATGTGACGGGAGAAAGACCACATGAGGTTCTGCTCTCGTATTTACAAAACCTGAGTAACTCAGTCAGCGAAAACAATCCGGCTCCCCTGTTGTGTACGAGTTCAGGTTATAAAGCAATTTCTATTCAGCTCTAACTGTACAGATTCCACAATGGTATGTTTCATGTTGTTCCTAATCAAGATGAACTCACTGGTTTTACTGTGTGCTTCGTTTTGTTTTGTTTTTCAAACATGAGGAAAATATTTCCGATGCTTTTCAAAACTTCTGTGTTTTTTAAAAAGGAAAACATATCTCTTCCTCCACTCTTAGGACATTCAAAGCATCCCTTTCCTTGTCAAAACTAGGCATGGCTTACTGCTGAAACTTGAAAGGAAGCATGAAAATATTTTTCCATGAGAACAAGAGCCTCCACTTGGCAAGAAAAATAGCCAACTGTTCTCTAAAGTGATGAGCTTTGGAAAACCCACAGTCTGCATATACGAGAAAGGAAAACCCCATTCCTGTGATAACCATGCCTACCAACAGAACTGGACAGGAATGTAGGTCTGGGATGGGCGAATTTTCCATTTATAGATGAGATGGGTTTGGATGCTGGCCATGGTGTTCTTCCTATTTAATTGAAGTTGCCTATCCCCTCATTACAAAGCCCATTCTCCCACAGAAACAACTGAGAAGGTTTGGTCTTTGTTGATGCTTTGGTACCTGCTCTTTTTACAGGGCTTGACCTAGAGAAAATCAAGCAAAGTATTTGCCAGTCCCACATTAATCCACCTCTCCAGTCTGTGATCAGAAGGTTTCTTTTTACAAGTTGAAGAAAAGACACAAAAGACACTGACATGTTTCTGCTTCCACAGCAACCAGTCCTGGCCTGTGCAAGGAAGTTGCAGTTTAATTAAACCAGTTCAAAAACTGATGGTGCTAAATTAATGTGAAGTCTGTGGGAGGATGGATGTTATTTTGCTGGAGTGCTTTCTACTGTTTTAACTGAAGTGGTAAGGAAGGGATTTAAGCTAAATCAATACACAACATACTTCAACAGATATGTGTCCAAAAAAGGCATTTGCATCAACATAATGAAACAGTGCAAGATTTTCATGTAGACAAGACTCAGAAGAAAATGTAACTATATTATTCTTTGGGAATATTGTGAACATGCCTTGTTTTGCCCTTGTCTGCTGTCAACACCTCCTCCACTGCCTCCAGGGGTCTGCTCCCCACTGCCTGACAGTTTTATTAACTATCTCTTCCTGTCCTGTTTACCCTCAGGTACCCACTTGTTGGCAAGTTACACTTCTCTTTATCACAAACCACCACCCCATTTGATGTAGTTCTCAAAAACTGTGGCTTCCTGCAGTACTGCTAAAAGGTTCCTCTTCAGGGAGGTTTGAACTCCATGTTGCCCAGATTTTCCCCTTTCCTCTATTTGTTACAGCAATAGTTACTGCAGCTTCAGAACACAATTGGCTGGGTTTTTCTCAGAACCCAAAATATATTGTTTCAGGCTTCTTGTGTGTCCAACGCTGTGGAAACGTCAGACTGTGACTACTCCTGGGAAGCCCATCTTGCTCCAGAAGGTGACACACAGTGAGTGAGCAAAAGGCCATTTTTAAAAAGGCCATCTTTAGCAGCTACTTTCTCAGCTTGGCACAATATCCCAGCACCTCTTGAGTTCACTGGTTTACACTACTGCTACAGAGTGGGGAATGCGCTTGGGAAAAAGGAAAAGGTCAGTCCTTACTCTTCTTACTGTTCTTGGTTCGTCCCCCAGAGACCAGCATGGCCGGGCCAACAGATGCAGATCCTGAGGGATGCAGATCCTGAGCAATTTTCTCTCCCCATTTTGCCCAAGCCACCACCACGAGCTGCAAGGGGAACCGAGGGGATCTCTGGGGACGAGGCCCTGGAAAACAGTGCTGAAATCACAACACCCAGCCATTCCAAGGACACCAGGGCCAACATACAGAATAGGTTAGACAGTTTGGTACTACACTGGCTGAACAAAGAGCTGGCACTGCTGGCAGACGTTTTAACAAATGGCTCATTTCCATGCTATTGAATTGATGGCAAACTTCCCACTGGGAGCAGCTGAGCACATCAGAGTGCTCCCAGTCGCAGTAAATCCAACCACACAAAACTTTTAGATAGCCTTTCTGTTTCTCCTCGGACATAAATGTTGAAAGTAAGTGCCCCGTTAACAGGAGGGAGAAAACAGACTTGATTTCCCCTCCACCACGTGCATAATAATGCTTAAAAGTGCAGTTTTTGGAATATTTTTGAGACACAGTGGTGAGTTGAAGCAGGAGACCATCTCATACATTTCAGTGCAAAATACAGCAAGGCAAAGTAAGTTCTTTTTGTGTCTTTAATTTAAGGATCAGACAATTCAGAAAATTGGTATGTTAGTGATAACTGGCTAATTTCCTCTTTAAACCCAGGTTTGTATCTTTTGAGTCCCTACCAGAAAATTTTCGAGTCTATTTATTTACTGCAAATAAGCCACCTTTATTTTTTTGTCTTCTTATCTTTTTTTAGGAAAAGAGGCAGAGGAAGAGAGATTTCCAACTTCTCATTATTACAGAATCTAAGGAATAAAATGTGCAATTCAATCTGCTGAGTTAAGACTGAAGAAATGCAAAAGCCACACACAAGTTTAACTCTGCCCCCGTGTGTGCAAACATGAAAACACATCCATCCACCCTGGATCCTGCTGGGGTTTTGTGCTAAAGGTTCTGTTAGCTTCTGGGAGTAATTATATACGGCATCCACTATGACCATGAAGCTACAGGACACCTTTTCTCTTCTACGTTCACGTGTCTCTGCATTATGAAACTCCTTTAGGAATGCACTGGCTGCTAAAAAACGAGCCATAGAGATATGCCTGTTGCCCATAAAGCAAGAAGTGAAGAAATGGAAAAAAAAAGAAAAGGCAGCACTCGAATTTTAGCAGAGGGATGATCCCATTAAAACTAGGAAAAAACAGGGACTTAATTTTACTTCTCATATTTGGCACGCATGCCCTGTGTGAACTTCCCCGTTCTACGCTGTGCCTCACCTTCCAGCCTGAGAAGTGGATACCAACACCTTTGGGGTGGGGGGGTGAAAAGGAACTCCTTCTTCCTCTGCAAACTCACGCTGAGGTTTCTCCAGCTGCCTCACTTCATCAGCACACAAGGTGACAAGGCTCCACCAAGGGGAGACCAGCCCAGGCCACCACCGCTGTGGTGGGGACACGCTGCTCTCAGCCCACAGTCACACACCCAGCAGCGAGGGAGCAGCTCCCAGAGCTGGGAGCGAGGGGCCTCTGCAGCACATCCTACCCCGGGACTCATTTATTGACACTTTTCAAGACACCCTCGGGCTTTACCAGTGACAATCCTGGACCAAAGTGCCCCCGGATGAAACCTTCTCTCTCATGAAATCTTTGGGGGGAACCGCAACAGGGCGTTGGAACACCTCGGCACATGGCACAAGAGAGACACATGGACAATCCCTGGGACACGGACAGGGCGCTGCAGCAGCTGATCCCGGCAGAAACACCAGCCAGATCAGGACACACCTGCCCTCAACCCTTATCTTTCGATAAGGGAAAGGTCTGCAGGGCGCACCACTGCCACGCCCCAAGTAATCACCTCCTCAATTTTTAATTGATTTCAGCTTTCACATTAACTTTTGTGAGCTGAGTGTACAGAGCAAAAGCCACAGCCTTGTTTGCCGGATATGAGAGGATCCAGAGCACCAGGGACGCCCCAGCATCAACCCCTGCGCTGGCCAGTGACCAGGAACTGTTAAACCCAGCAGGCAAGAGGCAGCTGCGGGGAGGCAACACAGAGGGGATGCAGGACCATGGCGACCTATGTGCAGCTAAACACCACTGCCAAGATGCCCCTCGTGGGGCTGGGCACCTGGAACGTAAGAGCTTCAGAGAAAGGCACTGAACTGCAGAGTTCCCAGGCACAAAACTTCACTGCCTCTGGTCCAGCCCTTGGAGAGCTGTCCTGATGCCTGGGGCTCTGCTCTGCCTGGAGTTGAGCTACAGATAAGTGGCTGGAGGTTGACTTCCAGCCCTGGAGTCCATGTTTATCACTGCAAGAAATAGCGTTGTTGTGAAGGAAAAAAAACCCACCAACCTGGACGGGGGGATGGGGGGGGATTGCTTTCACTAACATGGTTTCCCTGGTTTTATTTTGCTAGGATGCAGGTCTTTAACAAGCACTGATTTGAGATTCTTAATATTTATGCATTTTTTCAGTCCCCAGCTGGGCAAGTAACAGCTGCGGTGATGGCTGCCATCGATGCCGGGTATCGCCACTTCGACTGTGCCTACGCGTACCTGAATGAGAATGACGTTGGGGAAGGGATCCAGCAGAAAATCAAGGAAGGCGTTGTGAAACGAGAGGACCTCTTTGTTGTCAGCAAGGTAAGGATCCAATGATCCTGGAGCCTGGAGCACAGCTGGGGGAATGCTTTGTGTAGAGTTATTTTCCTAGCAGGAAGCTAAGTGACGGAGACAAACTTTTTGCTGTAGGATAAAGCAAATCATAACAGCATTCAGGTCACTCCTGACACGAGCTTACAGCTTCACCCTGTTCTGTATGGAGAGTTAGGAAGGATGCACTGTGTCTGCACCCTGCCGTGGTGACCCAGCAGTCCCGGGGGATGGATGAGGGGAGGAGGCCAACTGCAGACCAATCAGTACAAAAGAAGGGAAGCGGGAAAAGGCAGAGTGGGCCAGGTAGCTCCAAGCAAGGTAGAAACACGTGATGCAGAGGTCAGAGACCACTCAGTGTAAAGGACTGACAGAGGCAGAACCAGCTTGCTAATGACACCTCACTGACTGCTAAAGCACAGCAGAGCACACAGGCCTGGCACTGCCTGGTGCTTGTTCCAGCAGCTGGGCTCAGAGCATTGCTAAAAGGATGTCCCTGCAGTGGGAGGTGTTGTTCTGGGCACCCTGGGACACCGTGATCTGCTCAGCACCTGTCTCAAGGAAGGTGGGGTTGTTGGGTTTTCTTTCTTATTACAAAAATCAGGCTACTTAGCTGGAATCTGAAGATACTTAAGTAAAGGCTGGTGGCAACCACTTGCTCTTTGTGGCTTGTCTTATATCTTCTTGGCTTTGCCTGCTGCATGCAGTGCAGGAGTTCTGTGGGTGCTCAGGAAGGACAGATACACGACTGCCTCTGAAAGCCCCCTACTGCCAAGGCAGACTCTGCACAAATGAGGTGTGAACTAATGCAACCAGAGACTGGTACACGCTGCCCCCACAGCCACAGGCCAGTCCCAGCCCAGAGCTTGCCCCATCTGAACAGCACTAGCACGGCCTCATTCCACATCTCATTCCAAAGAACAGGGAGCATTCCTGTGCTGTGCAGGAGAGCGCCCGAGAGCTTTAACCAGGAGGTCACAATCTGCCCTGTTTTATCCCCAGCTGTGGTGCACCTTTCATGAGAAGCCTCTGGTGAAGGGAGCCTGCCAGAAGACTCTTGCCAAGCTGAAACTGGATTACCTGGATCTCTACCTCATGCACTGGCCTTTTGGCTTCAAGGTACAGTAACAGCAGGTCTCACTCTCTGCCCACATCAGCCGGGCCCCTGATCTCTGCCCCGAGAGCGCTGCCTGCACAGCGTCCTCTGCCCTCCCGATAACGGGGAGGCAGACCCAGCACTAAGGTCAGGCCTCTGGCTGCAAGCAAAAGCTATGCCTCTTTCCCTTCCTTTTACAAACCCAAAGCATGCTCTTCTGAAAGAAAACCCCCTGGGACAGAGGGGTGCAGTCTGCTGCCTGACAGAACTTCTTTCCTCTGCAGGTTGCAGAATCACACGGTGAAAGTAAACGCTTCTGTTTCCCATTTCTCTCTTTAATCACCAAATCCTCAATACAGTACAGATGGAGCTGAGCTTGCCCCTAGGAGCCTTAGTGTTGTTTTTCACAGACTTTGGATTTCAAAAGATGAGGCTTTCGGGATCAAGTTTTCACAGACTACATGCACTTCAAAGCATTTATGCCAGCATATATATATATATATATATATATATATATATACACTTACCTATCAAAATCTCTGTTCTACCTTATGCTTTTGAGCTCAACTCCATTCCTTCAATATTGTTTTAGTCAGCTTTATGTGGACAAAGCTGTCAAGTGAAACTGCACTATACTGTGGCATTTAGAAAATTCCAGTAATTCTAAATACTTTGGCCATACTGTCTAGCTACAGGCTGTTCTAATTTTCCTAATACAGCCATTTCCAAAGTGAGCCTCCCCATGGGAAATCTGTCAGCAGATGCACTCCAGTATAAATGTCTGTGTTCACAGGGCCAAAGTCAATCCTCCCTATACCTTTTTAAAAACATCTAAAGAAACTGTTGTTCTTAAATGTGCAAAATGGAACAGTACTTGAAGTGAACTCATGTAAGACTCCAGAGTATTGTTCTATAATTTAATCACTTCCCTGCATGCACTTTGTGGATCATCACTTCAGAGGGTCCAGTAGATATTCCTGTCTTTACTGGGATAGCAGATGACAAATATTCATGAACTAAGAAGTGACTGAAGAACTAATTAAATTATGGTGAGAATTACTTGGCTTTTGGTTTTGGGTTTTTTTAAATGCAGTATTAGCTTTAGCTCCTTACATCCCTGATGGGTGATTTTACATAGCTAGTGTCTCAACAGAGATTATTTCAAGCCTTTTCTCTCTCTCTGACAGGCTGGAGAGGACCTGTTTCCCAAAGATGACAAAGGCATGGTTATTCCCAGCAACAGTGATCTTCTACAGACATGGGAGGTAAGTTCAGGCTGAGCAGAAGGGAAATGTCCTCTGTCCTCATCAGTCTTTTACATGCTTCCATTACCTTCAGCAGTCACAGAACTGGTGTCTCATTCACACAAAATTAGTTGGAAGGAACATAAGGCAGTACGAAGTAGCTTCTCATAATGGGCATGCTTAATCCTTCCCTGGTTATTCCTATTCTCCGAGTGTCCTACTTGACTGGAGCTGCACAAGCACTTCCAGTGGAGCTGCACAGCAGACTGAAGCTAGAAAAAGTTCACTGTGGAACAACAACTGTACAATTGTTTTCACCACAGTTCTTGTGTCTTTCTTGAGTTGCTCAAACAAATTTCACAGAAATAAAGATATTTTAGGTTTCGAGATCTTGCCCATAGTGTGTGGTACGGCCCTCCAGTGCTTGCACAACAGTGGATTACTGAGCATCATCATTCTTCTCCTCATGCAACTCAGTGTGGATTTCCACACACTCAGAGAACGAGAATCTGGGCTTGGGTGAGATGGCATTGATGTGCCAGCACCTGCTTTTCCCTCAGAGAGCTTTGCAACTCTAAAGAGTTATTTTGTGCTGCTTGTGCTGGGAAACAAGTCACATCAGGAGGAACATCATCATGAGCTGCCTTGCACACTGGATGATGATTCTGCTGTTTTAGGCCATGGAAGAGCTGGTGGACTGTGGCCTGGCAAAAGCCATTGGAATCTCCAACTTCAACCATGAGCAGATCGAAAGAATCTTGAACAAGCCAGGACTGAAGCACAAGCCTGCAAATATCCAGGTGAGCTGCAAAGTGACTGCAGGTGACTGGTTTTGTGGGATTACAAAGATCCAGTTACACTTGCATGAGGAGATGGGAAAAGAGGAACAAAGTAGACACAGCATGTACTTCAAATCCCTCTCTGTGGATATTTCAGAGTACAGTAGTTGGATACTTCTGAGGGGTTTTTTATCACCTTGCTGAACCACTGTTTAAGGATGTTGGAGCATTTTCCTGAAAACAGTCTTTCTGGAATAATAAAGAACCCAGGAAAAACTGTATAAGCACTTCGTATCAAAACAGGTGGTTTTAATACTAAGGATGGGTATTACCATGCAGGCCACTGTCATATTATGGAAAAAAGCAGCCTCTAACTGGATTAGGAGATAATTTATGGAGCACAGCAATACTGCAACAGTTCTGCCACTGTCAGGCTCTTTGTTTTTGTGTTGGCAGATTGAATCTCATCCATACCTCACGCAGGAGAAGCTGATCAAGTACTGTCAGTCCAAAGGGCTGGCTGTGACCGCATACTGTCCCCTTGGCTCTCCTGACAGACCGTGGTATGGCTGCTTTGCAATCTGCCAGGGAGCTGCTGGGGATCGCGACCGAAGCACTGAGACCACACGTGCACCACTCATTTCTTCATTTAAACACAGATCTCTTGCTGTGCTGAATCTTTCTACAGAGGTTTCTTGCCACTGATTTGTTTTCCCTGCGTAGGGCTAAGCCCGGGGATCCTTCCCTTCTGGATGACCCCAAGATCAAAGAGATTGCAGCCAAGCACAACAAAACCCCAGCACAGGTGGGTACTCCTTCCCAGTTTAGGAAAACAGAGCTCTGGAAAGGGTAGAACCTCTATCCCTTCCCCATGAATTGTGGCACTCCTCTGATTTTTCCCTAACAATGCAGATTTTTTAAATTATATTACCTCCAAGACACACTACTAATAACTCTTTGGCCCTCAGAAAGATTCTTGACCCACCTTCACATGTCACTTCCCCTCTCAAGTCCTCTTGCAGAGAATGAAAGCCTTGCATAGACTGCTAAAAATCCCAGGTGCAAAGGAAAAGAACTGACTGGCCCAAACCTGGATGGGAAGGGAGGTTCCCTGTGAGGCTCCACCACTTCCCTCTTTGCTCTCCAAGCAGCGCAGCCAAGGCTGCAGGGATGGGGATGATCTGATTTTCAGCTCTGCAGAAGCAGGTACAGCTTAGGGAAAACAGTTCTGCTTTTTCCAGAGCAGGAGCCATTCTCTCTCTGACTCGGTTCTCCGTTCTTGCAGGTTCTCCTTCGCTTCCAGATCCAGAGAAATGTGATTGTGATTCTCAAATCTGTCACCCCACAGCACATTGAGGAGAACTTCCAGGTGAGGGACCAGGAGTGAGCTGGGTGCTGCCCCTCAGGGATGGCTTGGCAGTGATCCTTTCTCACCCTTGCTGTGCCCTCCTGGGCTTAACTACACGTCACAGAGTGTTAACCTAGGCCTACTTTTGGAGAGTTTAACCAACAATCCTTACATGATATTCCCTGTTCTGTGGCTTGTGGATGAGTGAGGAGGCACAGCTTGCTTGGAATCCCCACACAGGAACATGCCAGATACATCTTATCTAGAATTAGCAATGTTCATAAATAGTCCCTGTGTCCATAAAACAAGTTGTTGTTCTTAATTCAGTGCTCCGTGAGTGAGAATGGATTCTCCAGTGTGGAGCTGCCCTTTAATCTTGTATTTCTGTTGGGTTTGTTCAAAGAAGTGATTTCCACCTGTTTCTCTGTTTAGGTGTTTGACTTTGAACTGACTAAAGAGGAAATGGCAACTATTCTGACCTTCAACAGAAACTGGAGGATCTGTGAAATGAACGTGTAAGTGATACTGTTTCTTCTAAATCTTAAATTTTGAATATTCTTTGCAAGGAATTTGGTGTCACAGCTTCTAGGCATCATGAAATTGAATTTATTTGAAAATCACATCAACTCAAACTACAACTGGTTTGTCCCAAAAAATTTACATTTTCAGGAGAGGGTTTAATATTTTCATTTTAAAAACAAAAGAAAAAAATTACACCAAACTACATTCTAATTTTGAATTCTTAAGTTTTCAGGAAACTCTCTGTAACTTAACTTACAAAAAATGGGTTCTGGATGTTCAACTTATCTTTGTATTAGAGAAAGGAGGACATGTATCTCCCCCTATTCTTGCTGTAACTCCATGATGCAGATCTTCCCTTGGTGGCACCTCCACGCTCCCAGCACATCTCTACATAACATTCAGATCACATGTGAAAATAACATTCTCCTTCATTTCTTTCAGGTCCAAAAATCTCAAGGAATACCCTTTCCATGCAGAATACTGAAAATGCTTGTAACATGGCCTTCACTAGACCTCTGGTGTCACATTTGCCTCCGCTCTAACTTTACCAAGCTCTCTTATCAAATCTGCCCTGGTGCTGCCAGTGAAGACACAGGATGTTTATCCCATGAAATTTGGGGGTTTTGGGAGAAGGAAAGAGTACTTTCTACAGCACCACCACTCAGTGATTGCCTTCAGTCTTGCATCAGCACAAATCAGATGTTGACACACCACAAAACACACCCCACAGATCCACAGTTTAATCAGAGGTGCCACATATTTTAAATAAAATTAACTTTCAAATGAGAAAACCTAACTGGCTGAAAGTCTTCTGTCTCCTGTAGGGAAAACCCAAAACCCTCGTACCCAGAGATGCACAGAGCCATGGGCTGCAGCCACCTGCACTATGGGGACACAGATCCTACCTGGGACACTCAGCATTTTCCCCTGCCATCCCTCAGCACCCACATTGTCCTCTCCTCACCAGCCACAGCCCCTGAGCCCCAGGCACAGCCCTGGTGGGTGCTGGGGACATTTCAGCTGTCACACAACCCAGGTGTCTGCTGGCACAGTAGGCTCAGCCCCTCAGTGCAGAGCCAAACTGCTGACACCTGAGGATCTTCTCCCCAGAATCTCCACTCTCAATTCACAAAGATATAATCCAAGACCACGTGCTTCCCAGCTTCCCAAAGGAAGCACCCCATAAAGCCCTTAGCAGCCTCCAGGCAGAGGCAAGATATCATCCTGCAACAGAATTACTGAATCAGTAAGGGCACAATGTTTAATACGGCATGGGAGCCAAAGATGTAGGGAATTTCTACCACCTTTCACACCCTCTTTCCCTTGGAAAGCTGCTGATCAAATGCTTGCTCTAACAATGGAGCCACCACTGTGGGCAGAGCCACACAAATTTATCCAGACCATCCTTGGCTAAGGGCAGCACCTACTGCCTCACCCCACCCACGCTGAAGAGCTCTCCTGCTCCCAGCTGAAGGGTCTCCTTCATCCCAGGGCACATACAACATCCTGAAACTGATGCCTTAGGTTTTAACTCATATTTTTCAAAATTCTGTATTCCCAGTGTGTGACTCTGAGCTGCCTTGCAGCCTGTCAGCTGCTGCTCTCTCATGCTCACACAGACATAACAAAGCCTCTCCAGGCCTGCTCTCCAAGGACACCCAGCCCGTCCCAGGCCCAAAATGTGTAACCCAGCACCTTGAGAAGGGGGGCGAGCTGAGGGGCAGTTCCATCATTAGCTGAAGATTAATTGGTGAATTTATGCTGATCTGCAAATGGCCCAAACCTGTAACAGTGTGAAGAACTCGTGACTCGGGGTCCATCTCGGGTGTAGCCTTTGGCCTGCCCAGGGTGTGCCTCTGAAGGCCTTTCCAATAAATATCCACCTTTATTCCCTTACTCCTGGCTAGTCTCTGTTTCCAGGTTGGCATTTCAGGCATCAAAACAAAGGAGACCATCAGCAGGGTTTAGACACATCAACTTGCTGAACCAGGCCTAGGCCTGAGGGATACACAGACAGGAGCTGCCTGCTTAGGGTACGTGCTCATGGTTTCATTTCTGGAGTTTCATTTTAATTCCACAGTTTGGTCACCTCATCCGATTAGCAGACAAATACGAGGATGAGCAAGGGTTAAGGTCTTCAAAAAAACTCTTGAAAAGACACAGAGAGGGTGGTGGGACCTCAGAGGATGCTCCTGGCTTGATCTGAACTCAGTGCAAGAAAGAGGCCAATGTCTTAGAATCAGATTAAATCTCTATCCCCATTTTATTCCTGCCTTAACAAGCATCTGGAAGTTGAATCAATGCACACCATTTAGCAACATAAACATTCTGCTCCAATATATACTCTCTTCTCAAAGGCCCTGCCATCATCTGACAACCCCGGGCCACACCTTCAGGACAGGAACAAGTGACAGCTCCCGTGTATTGGCATGATCCGGGCAAGGCCTGACACCAACGGGCACAAACAAAGCAAAAAGCAAAACTTTCTGCCCAAAATCCTCTCTTAAAAGACCGAGGTGTCTCTCACGGCATGCCTCGGGAAAAGCAAGCACCAGCCTTCGCAGGAGAACATGAGTGCACAGAAGAAAGTGAGAGGAAGGACAAATTGCACTTCACAGCCCTGCTGTCCACCAAATTTCTGTCATCACACACTCTACCCGGCTCCTTGCCACAGGAATGTGAGCTTTGAAACCTCTCCCCAGAAAGAGAGGCTCAGAAGAACGAGAACTTGCAGACAAGGCAAAGTGTGTCATTCTGCATTTTTCACTGGCTTCTCTAAGCACTGAACCAGACCAAGAAGCTGAGCAGACTCAGAGCAGATCTACGGAGAAGGAATCCCAGAAAAGGATGAAAGATAAGCCCTAAGCTGTGTAACTCTTATGTGATTAAACTGCAATACCACATCCTGCAGAGGAGAGCTGATAGCACTGACAGAAAACTGGAGGAAGGTTAAAGGGAAATTATCTTGTCTGCCTTCAGTTAAATGAAGGAAAAAAGTCTTGGGCATCTGCTGCAGGAGAGGCATCCAGAGAAAAATGCACCATTGTATATACTTCAGATTTATGCTTAAACGTAAATAAATTCTCCAAGTACAAGTAAACAGCAAAGCCTCCCAAGCAGCCCTAATATGCTATTATGGAACACTTGAAGGATCCTGTTGATAATTTTTTTTTTAATTGCATTGTGAACACCTCATCCCTACAGCGTATTTTGCCTCTCCAAAATTTCAAAGTCAGTTTCTAATGTGAAATTAAAAGATCGCCTACCGTTTGTTCCTACACTTGTATGTTTTATTCCTAAATACGATCTGCACCTCCCTAAAGACAGAGGGACAATGTGATCATCGTGGCGTTCGCTGAAAACTCACTGCTCTTCAGTAGTTTTGAAAACACACTAAAACACACTTTCCCCAGACATTGAAAATGAAGTGATTTGTACTGATCATCTCCGAAATTACTCGCAAACTCACCCCAAAGTGAAACTGTTTGTCCCATGTTTGTGTCTCTCTCAGGGATCCCAGAGAGCGTCAGAACACCCCGGGACATGGCACAAGCGAGACACGCAACACCACCACCACGGGCGACAACCCGTGGCACAGGGACAAGACGCTGCAGGAGCCGATCCCCGCAGAGACCCCAGCCGGACCGGGACACCCCTGCGCTCAGCCCTTATCTTTCGATAAGGAACTGCCTCTTCCCGGAGGAAAGGTCGGAGCGCACACCCCCGGCACCGCGTCCCACCATGGCCGCCGGGCGGGCCGCCATTGGCTGCGGGCCCCGCCGCTGATTGGGCGGTGCGGCCACCTCGCGCAGGGCGGCGGCGCTGATTGGCTGCGGCGCTGATTGGCGGCGGGTGCGGGGCGAGCTCGGCGCGGCCATGGCGGGGTACGTGCGGCTCGGGGCCACCGCCAGCGCGCCCCTCCTGGGGCTGGGCACATGGAAGGTGAGGCGGGCACCGCACCGGCCGGGCTGCGGGACGGGAAAGCACCTGAGAGTCCCTCACCGAGACACGCCCTGCCCTTTTTCCCTTTAGTCCCCCCCAGGTAAGGTGACAGCTGCGGTGATGGCTGCCATCGATGCCGGGTATCGCCACTTCGACTGTGCCTACGCGTACCTGAATGAGAATGACGTTGGGGAAGGGATCCAGCAGAAAATCAAGGAAGGCGTTGTGAAACGAGAGGACCTCTTTGTCGTCAGTAAGGTACGGGTCAGATGGTCATGGGTCGTGGACACACTGATTTTACCTGTGTTGTTTTTACAGTAGGAGCATCTAACATTTAGCATAGTTAAATGCCATAGCATTGGAGAAGCTTGTAATGTAAATGAGATCATTCCCGATATGGGCCAGGCCCAGCCCAGACCTCACTGCGTGTGAAGAGCACTAGGACAGCCTCATTCCACATCTCATTCCAAAGAACAGGGAGCATTCCTGTGCTGTGCATTCCTGTGCTGCGCAGGAGGGCACCCAAGAGCTTTAACCCAGGAATTCGCAGCGTGCCTTGTTTTTTGTCTCCAGCTGTGGTGCACCTTTCATGAGAAGCCTCTGGTGAAGGGAGCCTGCCAGAAGACTCTTGCAGACTTGAAGCTGGATTACCTGGATCTCTACCTTGTCCACTGGCCTTTTGGCTTCAAGGTACAGTAGCAGCAATGCCCATTACTCTGTTTCTTGTGACTGTCTTAACAGCCCAACAACTGTTCTGGCTGACAAAGACAATTACATGCCTGTTATCTGTGCCAGCACTGCTCTGGTGCTCAGCTTGACCCTGGCCATGTGACTCGGCTCTTGGTCTCTGCCCCAGAGGCACTTGTTTGCATACCCCTTTGATCCTGGGAATGATGGCCTGAAAACTAGAGGCAGGTCTCCCAGCTCCAAGCGTAAGACAGGCTGCTTTCCCTTTCTCTTGCAAATCCAGTGTGTGTTCGTCTCAAAATCACCCCCTGTGGGAAGGAGGGTTGCACTTTGGTGCTTCTCTGCAATTTTCGTTTGTGTGTTACAGAATCAGAGAGCAAAAGAAAGCATTTCTGTTTTCCATTTCTCTATTTAATCACCAAGTCCTTAATGCAGTACAGATTGAGCTGACCTTGCTTGTAGGAGCCTTTGTGGTGTTCCACTGAGACAGGAATTTAAAAGGTGAAACTTCTGTGAGAGAGCTTAGGCCCCCAAGATCAGTGAAGGAGCTGATGTCTCAGTTTGAATATTTCTAGTCACAGCCTTTCTGTCCTCCTGCAGTCTGATCCCTCCCCAGTCTACCTGCTGCCTTTGAGATGCTCATCTTTTTTTTCATGCTTTATTTTAACTTCATATTAACAAAGCCATGAAAATGAAACTGTCTCGTGGTGAGAGCAACAAACAGCTGCTAAGCACAGATCAGTCTTGGCACCTTTTCATAATTTGTACACAAAGGCTCTTCTAATTTTCCTAGTGTTGGAAAATTACACTGAGCGTTGTCATGGGAGAGCTGTCAGTGCACACAATACCTCTTTTCAGCAGATCTGCTGTTGTGTAGACCAAAGTGTTGATGCCCCTCTGGAAAAAGAACAAAACAGTTCTTCCTAAGTGGGAACCAGAGAACAGCACCTGAAGAGAACACGTGTGAGACTAGAGGCTGTATCTTTGACTGGTTTGTTTCCCTTTAGGTGTTTGGGTGAGCCATCACTTCCAGGGGTCCAGCAGAAAAACCTGTCCTTATGGGGAATGGTCACTGGCAAAAATGCCTTAAGTTCCTTCCACTTCTCAGGAAGGAATGACTGAGTGTAGACAGGAATTAGCACCCTTGCACTGGAAGTTTAAGGTATTGTGGTTGTGAGCTCTCATGGTATTAAGTGAACTTCTCAAGAGATTTTCAAGCATTTTCTTTGTCACTGACAGGCAGGAGAGGACCTGTTCCCTGTAGATGACAAAGGCATGGCTATCCCCAGCAACACTGATATTCTACAGACGTGGGAGGTAAGTTCATCCTGAGTGGAAGAGTCACATCTTCTGTGCTCAGCAGTGGTGCTGGCTTCAGCAGTTGCAGAATGGTTCATCCGTGCATGCAGAATTAGTTGGAAAGAATTCACAGAAGTAGCTTTTAAAAATGTGCTTCCCATGAAGAAAACCAAGAGCATGTCAGGAAGAATGTGTTCAGTCATGTGTTATCCACTGCATGCTGACTTGGCTCCACTTTCTGTCAGGCCATGGAAGAGCTGGTGGATGCTGGCCTGGTAAAAGCCATTGGAATCTCCAACTTCAACCGTGAGCAGACTGAAAGAATCTTGAACAAGCCAGGGCTGAAACACAAGCCTGCAAATAATCAGGTAAGCTGCAAAGTGGCTGCAGGGGAAAGGGAGAACAAAGTAGACACAGCATGTACTTTAAATCCATTTCTCTGGATATTTTTTCGTACAATCAGAACCAGAACATTTCCTTTTTGTCTCATCTTGTTGAACCACTAACTCTGGAGTATTTTCCTAGGAACCATTCTCTCTGGAGGCATGAAGAATCCAGATAGGAGCAATCATTCTGACGTAATGATTGACTCTTACAAAGCCTCTCAGAACAAAGTCCAAGAAGCACATAAAGACTCAGTATGAAAGTTGGTGCCCTGTAGAATTATAGTCTTGTATTGTCACACAGGCCACCTGCAGGGTCAGGTGAAGGCAGCCTGTAATTAGGAAATTAGGATTCAGAAAAACCTCTGGAGCAAGGGAAAACTACAGTAGTTGTACAGCTCTCAGTCTGTGCTTCTGTGTTGGCAGATTGAGTGTCATCCATACCTTTCCCAGGAGAAGCTGATTGACTACTGCCACTCCAAAGGGATCACTGTGACAGCATACTGTCCCCTTGGACGTCCTGACGGGTAATTTCCAAGTGGGTTTGTGTCATTTAGGTCTGAAAGATTCAGACTAATTGAGTAATGTGCAGTGTATATATATATATTTAACTAAAGGGACTAGACAGAATCTTTCTGAAGTGATTCTTTGTTGTTTCATCCTTTCCCCCCCACACTTTGTCTAGTTCTAAGCCAGAGGCACCTTCCCTTCTGGATGACCCCAAGATCAAAGAGATTGCAGCCAAGCACAACAAGACACCAGCACAGGTGGGTAGGTGCCACGCCGTGGGTACCCCTTCCTGTTACAGCAATTTAGGAAACTGTCTGAAGAGAGGGAGCAGCCTCTCTGGTGTTACCTGTGAACAGTGCTGCTTTTTGTGGTGTTAATAAGCAATGCAGGTTGTCCATTCTGTGGCCTACAAGATACGCTGGTACTAACTCTGGCCATCAGTCAAGAAAGCACTCTTGACTCATCTTCACTTGTCGCTTCCCTTCTCAAGTCCTCTTGCCGAAATGAAAGCCTTGTATATACTGCAGAACTTCTGGGTGGAAAGAAAAGGAACTGACTGGCCTGAAGCTGGAGGGGAAGGAGACCTTCCACAGGGGCTTCCACCACTTCCCTCTGTGCTCTCCAGGCAGGGCAACCTGGACTGCAGGGACAGGGATGATTTGAAGTGCAGCTCTGCAGAAGTGTAGCTTAAGGAAAACAGCTGTTGGAACAGGAGGAATGACTCAGTTCTCTGTTCTTGCAGGTTCTCCTTCGCTTCCAGATCCAGAGAAATGTGATTGTGATTCCCAAATCTGTCACCCCACAGCGCATTGCGGAGAACTTCCAGGTGAGGGATCAGGAGTGAGCTGGGTACTGCCCCTCAGGGGTGGCTTGGCAGTGATCTTTTCTCACCCTTGCCATGCCCTCCTCTGCAGCAAGAGGACTGGGCTTCTTTCTGTCTGTCTGGAAGTCAGGGCTACACTTGAAAACTACAGCTGAAGAATAGACAGAGCTCTTGGAAACAGTATGCTGATAACCCTATCAGTCACTTTACATGGTCTCTCCTGCTTTTCTGTTTCTTCCCTCTGCCAGCAGAGTCTGGAAAATGCACAGAAACTTCTTTTCCTTTCCCTGTTTCATGCAACCATCACTTGTAACCAGCATCCTTTCTGATAGGAACTTGTTCTTTCATCTTGTGAATCTTGTTCCTGATTTGATTTGTTCAAAGAAGTTAAATCCAGCTTGTTTTCTCTTTTAGGTGTTTGACTTTGAACTGACTAAAGAGGAAATGGCAACTATTCTGACCTTCAACAGAAACTGGAGGATCTGTGAAATGGTCACGTAAGTGACAGTTTGTGTCCTCCAAACTCTTATATTTTCAACAATCTTCATTCTGATCTCATAGGAACTTGTATAGCTGTTTAAATTGGGTGTATTTTGAAATCTGAATTAATTGGGAGGATGAAGCATCTGTTGTTATACTTTCACTTTATTGACTGAAAGATGAGTATAAGTCATGCTGTGTGTTCATCGTAAATCCATTCTCCAGGAAACTTTGTATGCCTGGAATTCCAAAATGAGGGTTTTAATTGATAACTTTGGCCGTGTCCACATGGGAGAAACGAGCATTAGGCAGTTCTAAACTTGTGGTAATTTTTTTCTGTGGGGTATTATAAATCGATGTCAGCTCTTACACGGGTGGTTGTGGTGGGGAATGACCATCTGTTGTGCAGCACGAAGCACAGCTGCTTGCAGAAATGCACCTTGGAAGCCAAGACAGGAAGTCTTGGCTGCCAGGCCACAGAAACTGCTGTTGTCTCTGTAAGCAGTGTGAATTTTAACTCTTTATCTGGAAAGTAACTTGGTCCTACCACTGTTCAGTGCCTGAATAATAGAAAAAGGCTGGACCTTGTTGGTCCTGTAGGCTGTTTCTATACTATTAAGTCTCTTAAGTTCACTCTGCAGTTACTCAGTTCAGAGCCTCCCTTGAAGGCTCCTCTGTACACCCACTGTTGTTGTATATAGCAATTATTTTAGCCTTGAGTAATCTTTCCTCTTTGATTTCCTCCAGGTGCAAAAATCAGAAGGAGTACCCTTTCAATGCAGAATACTGAAGATGGTTTTCTTTTTTTCCTGCCCTCTCTCAGGCCTCCAGGGTCTAATGAGCTTCTACCATTGCCTCAAATTGTGCACTCTGTAGCTTACACACTCTATCCCTCCTGCCAGCAAAGGCACAGGATATGTGTTCGGTGACTTTGGGTTTTTTCCTTTGGTGGAAGGAAATAGTATAGTTGGTCTGAAGGAAATAGTACAATTGTTCTGAAGAACAAAATATAGGCTATAGTAATTCTCATTACATGAGTGTCTCTGCATGGCTGAAATAGCAAAGGAGAAAACAGAAGATGGAGCTAGCAACTGATTTTATCTTCTGTCTTGCATCAACACTGCTTAAGGCTGCAGGGTTAAGGATATGTGAGTGCAGGAGAAAGATCCATCATGAATAATCACTGCCTGAAGGTAAAAGAAGATTAACTTTACTTCTGGAGCACAGCCCAAAGCTTTCTGGTAAAGAAGAATAAATGGGAGAAGTGTCCAGACCTACAGATGGATACCAACTCCTACTGGGCTTTATTTCAGTCACATTTTTTACAGGCTGAAACTGGACAGAGATTGATTTCAATTCATGTTCAATGAATTGATGATTGAGTTCAATTTCATTCTTGATCAAAATAAAAATGTTTGGATTACTGCTGGTGTAGAAGTTCTAATGTTAAAGTTAACAAACCAAGAAGCTTGCATTAATAATGTAATTGGAAATAATCATCCCTATTCAATTTTAAATGATGTCACAAGAGCATCAAGACCTTGTCTTGATCAAAAGTTGAATAATTTGGTATAATAAGCATTGACAGAGCACTGCTGAAAAGAACAGTTGAGCAGGACACACCTTAGTATGGACTGTGGGTCAAAAAGCAATAGGAGACCAACACCAGAAACTGCTGGAAAACTCTACATCAGTATCACTGTGGGCTGATTTGGTTGGTAGCCAGTGCTGGTATCTGGCTATTAAAAGCCCAGAGTGACAGAGACTGGGGGGAGAGGGGAGACAGTGTTAAGCAGGTGTCTGATACAGCACAGACACAGAGGGTGCATGGTGGAACTGGTAAATGTTAATACTGAGCTGCTGCCCAGAGCCTGACACTGGAGCAAGTGTTGTGTTCCCTTCAGGCTGTGCTGATTGGCTGGGACAGCTCTCTGTTCACTGTAACCATGTGAATGAATAAAGGTTTCCTCTGACAAAGCCTTTCCCTCCTGGTGGAGTGTGTAGGTGAGCCTGGCTGGGCAGTGCTGGGATAGCTGGGAGGTGTTCTGACCATGTGGCAGTTTGGGTGTCCGTATGTCCATGTGTGCCTTGGGCTGGCGGGCACGGGGCACCTGCAGAGCATCTGCTGCATTCTGATCCATAACATCCACATCAGACCAAGCTGTGGGGTCTGACAAATGCATGTGAAGTTTGAGTTGTATCTTGAGCAACTGCGTGGTCAGGAGCCTTCCCTGAGAACAAGATGATTAACAGAAAACAGCTTTTGTGAAGGTTAATAGTATTAGGGCCCAATGCTGACTTAGTGCTTGTGCTGTACTGCTATTTCACTCAGTATGCAGTGCATGAATACACTTAGACAAGCTTGAGCTACCTGCATTGTGCATCACTGGTTTGTAGGTTTGAGTACATGGATGAAAGGTGCTTGACAGGTGACAGAAAGGCTGAGAGACTGAAAGTCACAGGAGCATCAAGAACTTGATTAGGAGTTAAAATAACTGGATATAATGAACCATGACTGACCAGTTAGTGCAGACACGAATTGTGAGAGGAGTCTTGGTACATAAGATGTGAAAGTGCCAGGAGAACAGTAACTGGAAGTGCTGGAAAGCTCTCTGGTGGAAGTGTGGACTGAGCTGGCTGCCAGACTGTGCTGACATGGATCTAGCTAAAACAGACTATGGGGAAACACAACTACACCCATGCAGATACCCAAAATGATGAGGACACAAGGTGTAAGAGCCTGTGTTAGTGCTGAGCCATTGCCCAGAGCCTGACACAGGTCAGAGCTGAGTGCTGTACTTCCCCCAGGTGAGGCCACACTGACTCACTGGAGTATTTTATGAGGGGCACACACCATTATACGTTGTGAATATTTCCAGGTATCGTTCTCCTGTCGCTTTATCATCCATAGCTTGTATGTACCAAGACTCCTTCAGTGCATGTGTCACATTCTCCCTGCCAGGCTTTTCCTCCACTGATGCACTTGGTGAATCCAGCTTAGCCCTATCACATTGTTGGGTGTTCCCTTACCCCGTGACAAATGCAAAAATAACTTGGCCTTTTTATGTGATTAAAAAGAAAGAAGCTTTTGCTCTCAAATGAGGTGTGAACAAAACTTGTGCTTTTGGCTTGAGCATTTTGGTTATAAGAGAGACTGGACAATGGACCTCAGATACATTTCAGCAAATGCAAACCTTCTTCCGAAAATCCTTTCTGAAAGACAGGGACATCTCTCAGTCAAGAAACCACTGGGAAACATAAGCCCCCTCTTTCACAGGCCACAGAGAAAGCAATGTAAAAATCTGATTGATTCTGCCAGTTCCTACATGGAAGACCTGCTACAGCTGGAGTCAAAGCACAACATCACTATGTTGAGCATACGGGAAATACAAAGGAGAGCAGAAGCAAAGTGGTGCTTCATCTGCCCTGTAAAAGCAAATCACAGGCATGACTCAACATTTTGTTTTGCAAAAAAAACCCTGTGAAGTGCATGTTGCATAAACTTCTAGCAGTCACCATCAGCCAGAAGGGGACTGCCTTCTAACAGTGCAGGTGATCACTCAGGTGTTTCAAACCAGGGCAGCCTCTGCGAAGAGCAAGTCTTTGTCAGGGCAAGTCTCCACACGACTTCTGCTAATAATTAAGACCTAGAGAGAGGTCAGGCATGGAAAACTGATCTCTGAGCCCAGCTAACACCACACAGTCCACCTCTCTGACAGTACTCACTCTGCACACCACTTCTGCCCCTCTGTTAACCTTAGCTCCGGTCCCTCACCCGCCATCAGCAGCACTTACCAGGAATGGCCACCAAACACAAAGGCCAGGAAAGGCTGGAACTTTCCTACAGCTGTGCAGATGGATGGTATCTGTTTCCCTGAACTGAGAGAGGGACAGTAGGAAGGAAAAAGGGAAATGCAAAATCCCCCAGACGAGGATGGCAGCCGGCATCTCATGCAAACACCTTGGTTTTAGTAGTGTCACCAGCACTCCTAATAGCACAATCTTTCCATTGATTTCGCTGTCCCCTGAACCAAACCCCAAGAGTCTGAGCATGCTCAGAGCAGAGTTACAGAGAAGGAATCCAGGGGAAAAAAAAAAAAAAAAGCAAACACTGTGTTACATAACTATTTTGTGATGTTAACTGAAACATCACATCCTGCTGAGGATGGCTGATGGCTGACAAAAAACAGGAGGATTACAGAGACAAACTATTGTCTGCCCTCAGGTAAGCAGGGCAAAAAAGAGCTACAAAGCAGCTGGGCATCTGCTGTGGGAAAGGCACCCAGAGAAGAATGCACCATTATACTCCCAACTGATGCTCACACCCGAATAAATTCTCCAAGCATGCAGCAAAGTTTCTCAGGTGGCCTCAACACAGCATCTATTATTCTTCTGCAACTTTCAAAAAACATTAAAAGAAGCCTCTCTTGACACCTTTTCCTGGTCTTAAAATTAACAGAGCTGAGCACAGTTAAGAGGGGAAAAGGTTTTACCTCGGTATTTATTGAAGGACCCTCAGGGGCACCGAAATGCACATCGAAATGCACCCCGAAATGCCCCCCGGAGAAATGGCTCCCCACGATGTGATGTGTGGGCAATTATAGGCCTTGCTAATTAGCACATCTATCAAAGATTGCCCAGGGAGGGACTCCAGCGAGACCCCTCAGCGAGGAACCTTCCCCTGGCTGGGCCTGGCTTTGTTTACAGAATGTGTTCTGGAGAGGCCCTCGGGGTCTGGGGTTTCCAGGGTGTTTGGTCTCTTGGCTTAGCGGAATATTGGATCTAAGGGAAGTTATCAAACTTAAAGAATTATAACTATGTAGGCTAAAAGCGCTAAGAATACATAAAAGCTACATAAAAGAGTGTATAAAAGCGGTATGAAAGAAAAAGCAAAAAATCATCATGGCATCACTCCCAACACTAAAAGTAACATTCTTCTTTGAAATAACTGCTTTCTAATTTACTCCTACAAAGGAGGTCACTTTTCCTCTCCTGTTCTCGCAGGCATCACCCCACCTTCGGAGGGCGCCCGGAGCCCGCAGAGCAGCCGCGGGGGCTCGGGGAGCAGCAGCGCTCCCCCGGCGCAGCGCGGTGTCCCCGCGGCCGCAGGGCGGGGCGGCTCCCGGGACGGGGCGGGCACGGCACCGCCGTCAGTGAAGAGCTCGGCGGGCGGAACTGCCGGGCAGCATTCCCGGCTGGAGCCATGGCGACCTGCGTGCAGCTCTACACCGGCGCCGGGATGCCCGTCGTGGGGCTGGGCACATGGAAGGTAGCGGGGGGCGCTCGCTCTCAGAGGGGCTGGGTCCGGTGCCATCTCCGCCGGAGGGGTCCGGAGCGCTCGGGGGCGGGCGGGGAGCGGGGACAGCTCGGCTCGGTGACACGTCCCCGCCGCCACCCCCGACATCCCGCCCGGGATGCCGCCGGGGATGCCCTGTCCCTCCAGCGGTCTCCGCTTTTGAAGCCGCTTTCCCTGGTGTGCTCTCCGTCCCTGCCGTCCCGCTCCTGCCGCTGGGGAGAGGTGACCCTTGGGTCTCCCCAGCCTGTGAGAGGGCGGCTCCATCCCTCCCGTACCCGCCAGAGATGCGCGGATCCCATCCATCCCCTGCTATCCCGACCGGGCCCCTCTCCCTGCCCCTTCCCGTGCCGCTGCACTGGAGCACTTCGCTGCTGCTTCCGTGCTGAGTAAATGTAATCCTGGGCGAGGTCCCCGGGAGTCATCTGGTAACAAGATATGGCTTTAGAAGACCATTCATGCGTTTCGAGCAAGTTCTGACAAAGAGGTTTGCACTGTTGTTACGATGACTACAAAATCACTGATCTATACAATGCCTAGAAACAAACATTGCCGGATTTGTATGAACAAGATATGCCAACACTTTTTTGTGCACAGCTCAAACAGGCCCTTTCAGGGCATAGAAACACATAGAATTGCATATCTCCTCTCCCTCTGAAGGAAGCAGCTGATGTAACTTCAAATTACAGGTGGCATGTGCCCCAGGACGAGCTGGGCTAGATCACAGTGATGCCATGATGATTTTTTGTTTTTCTTTTATACCCCTTTCATACACTCTTTTATATAGCTTTATATATTCCTTGTGCTTTTAGCCCACACAGTTATAATTCTTTAAATTTGATAACTCCCCTTAGACCTAGTATTTCGTTAAGTTTAGAGACAAAACATTTTAAAAGCCCATGAAACTAAGGTTCTCTCCAGAACACATTCTGTAAACAAAGCCAGGCCCAGCCAGGGGAAGGTTCCTCGCTGAGGGGTCTCGCTGGAGTCCCTCACTGGGCAATCTTTGATAGATGTGCTAATTAGCAAGGCCTATAATTGCACACACATCACATCGTGGGGGGCCATTTCTCCGGGGGGCATTTCGGGGTGCATTTCGATGTGCATTTCAGCGCCCCTGAGGGTCCTTCAATAAACACCGAGGTAAAACCCTTTTCCACTCTTAACTGTGTCCAGCTCTCTTAATTTTAAAAGCAGGATAAGGCATCAACAGTACAACACTCCAAAGTGATGTGGATGACTAAGGTGTAGACCACTGCCCTCCCCACGGAACTAAAATTCTCCCGGCTGGGCAGTTTGACTGTTTCTCTTCTCAGACACAGCACTGGGAAGTGAGGAGTGCTGGGCAAGAGGCTCTGCAAAGCTCCCTGGCACAAAACTTGGTTCCCTCTGGTCCATCTCTGGCAAGCTACCCTGGTGTTGGGGGCTCTGCTCTACCTGGCTGTTGGCTGAGCCTGAATGGGACTGGGGCTATGGATAAATGGCTGGAGGCTGGCTTCAAACCCAGCAGCCTGCATTTGTAAGATGAAGAGAGCTTTAAGAACATGGCACGAAAAAACTCTACTTAAAACCCCATTGTTTGTGTTTCTTTAGCTGCTAGAGAACTAGGAAATGGCCTGTATGCTTTGATTTGGGATCTTAAACTTCTTTTTCCAGTCTGCAGCTGGGCAAGTAAAAGCTGCAGTGATGGCTGCCATCGATGCCGGGTATCGCCACTTCGACTGTGCCTACGCGTACCTGAATGAGAATGACGTTGGGGAAGGGATCCAGCAGAAAATCAAGGAAGGTGCTGTGAGAAGAGAAGACCTGTTCATTGTCAGTAAGGTAAGGTGACCCAGGATCCCAGGGAAAGCCTGCTTTGAGACAACATAGGCATTGAGGGAAATTCAGAGCAGTGGGGAAAGGCTGTGTGCTATAGTGTGGAGTAATTAGGAGAATCGTTAAGGCCCATACTGATAGAAACTTCTTTTTGTCACTGTATTTTGTAGAGCATTATTTATGATGTGTACCATGTTCTCCATTTTCACGGGACTGTTCAAAATTTGTGTTAAGCAGAAATGGTCCCAGAAAGTGTGCTAGATTTTTTCCTTCTTCATGAAAGAGATTTAACCCAGGAGGTCACAATCTGCCTTGGTTTTTTTCTCTAGCTGTGGTCCACTTTTCATGAGAAGTCTCTGGTGAAGGGAGCCTGCCAGAAGACTCTTGCTGCCCTGAAATTGGATTACCTGGATCTCTACCTCATGCACTGGCCTCTGGGGTTCAAGGTACAGTAACAGCAGGGCCCTGGGTTTTCTCTCCTGGGAGAGCTCCTCAGAAGTGCCAGGAGCACTGCTGCAGTGCAGGAAGAGCCCGTGCCTGTTGTGCCAGCGCTGCCCCGGTGCTGCCCATCCCACTCTCCTCTGCCCACATCAGCCGGGCCCCTGATCTCTGCCCCGAGAGCGCTGCCTGCACAGCGTCCTCTGCCCTCCCGATAACGGGGAGGCAGACCCAGCACTAAGGTCAGGCCTCTGTAATTGCAGGCCTCTGTAATTGCAATCTTGCAGGCCTCTGCAAGATTGACTCGTGCTGCTCAACTTTTGGCTAAATCATCCTTTCCTGCTTCGTGGGAAGGAAGGCTGTACTTTGCTGCCTGACAGAACTTCCTTCCTCTGCGTGTCACAGAATCACAGAACAAGAGAATGTTTCTGTCTTCCATTTCTCTCTTTAATCACTGAGTCCTTAATACAGTACAGATTGAGCTGACCTTTGCTGTAGGAGCCTTAGTGTTGTTCCACAGACCTTGGATTTCAAAAGGTGAGACTTTCTGACATCCATGTCAGAAGTACATGAAATACATCTCTCTCATCCTTCATGTACTTTAAAGGAGTTTATGTCTCCGTTTGTTTCTAGTTTTGGCTTTTTCTTTCTGCTACAGACAGGTTAAGACCTCCATCCTATGCTTTTGAGATTGTCAACTGTTTGTCATACTTGCAAAGCTGTCATGGTTAGTTTTATGTGGACAAAGACATTGAATAAAAGTGTCATGGTGTAATACTCTGACATCTGCACAACACTGGATGTGGAGCAATGTGGAGATGTGGGGTTCTGAGTTTCTCCATCTGGGGTGTTCTGATTTGCCCAGTGCCACCAACTTAAACTGAGGCTCCCCTCACAGGACACACTGGCTTGTTTACATAATACCTTTTCCAGCAGATATTGCTTGGCCTAAACCTGACTTAAATGTTCCTGGGACCTTAACAGATCCTTCAGAAACACCAGTTCTCTCTTAAAGGCATAACAGAGGAGTACAGGAAGCTTGTTTGTTCCACAAGTGGTGTGATTTGTTTATCTGTATGTGTTCTAGTGAGTCATCGCTTTGCTGGGTCTAGGAGATACACCTGACATTCCCAGCAGTAGGAATGATTCCTGATCATTCCCACTGGGAATGATTGCTAGCAAAATTGCCAGGAACAATGTAGACGAATATTAGTATTTCCTGTACTAGTAGCTAAAGCCATCATGGTCTCAATTGTCTTGGTATTAACTTGCCAATAAAAAGGGTGTTTCAATCAGTTTTTCCACTGACAGGCAGGAGAGGAGCTGTTTCCCGCAGATGACAAAGGCATGGCTGTACCCAGCAACACGGATTTTCTAGATACATGGGAGGTAAGTCCAGCCACAGTGGGAAATCACTATTTCTGTCACTGGCAGTCTTTTCCACGCTTTCATTACCTCCAGCAGTCACAAAGTTCTTATGTATTTGTTGCACCATATACAATGTAGCTTTTCAAACCATACATGCTCAGTCAAGCTGATAATCTGTAGTGAAGCTGCAAGCCAGACTGCTTGACCGTAACAGAAACAGAACTGTCCTCACCACTGTTCTTAAACTGCTCAAATACACTTTGCTGAAATAAATTAGGCTGTGATCTCACCCACAGCCTGCACTTACAGCCCTCCAGCACTGGCTCAAGAACACATTATTAATTATCCCTATTTCCCATGTGTCAATAACTGAGAGTGAATTTCTGCCATCTCAAGAAATGAGCCTTCGGGTTGGGGCGAGATGGAAAACATGGCACAAATACACCAGTGTGCGCTTTCCCCCAAGAGCCAATCTCTGCAGCTCCAAACAGTTGTCCTTCCTTGCCCACGAAGGGAAATAAAGCCACACCAGGGAGAATTCCTTCAGTCTTGTATACTGGGTGCTGACTGTGCTCCTCTTTCTGTCAGGCCATGGAGGAGCTGGTGGACTGTGGCCTGGTGAAAGCCATTGGTGTCTCCAACTTCAACCATGAGCAGATTGAAAGAATCTTGAACAAGCCAGGACTGAAGCACAAGCCTGCAAATATCCAGGTGAGCTGCAAAGTGACTGCAGGTGACTGGTTTTGTGGGATTACAAAGATCCAGTTACACTTGCATGAGCAGATGTAAAAAGGAAGAACAAAGCAGACGCAGCACAATGACACCCTGTGATTATTCCTGAGTACACATAAAGATGTTGTAGGTCTGTCCTGAGAGGGAATGCAGTTGTGGTACACAAATCACAACAAGAACTTCTTAAAATACTTGTTTTGTTATTAGTAATGGCATCAATCTGTTATTAATAGCAGGTAATTGTTCACACAACACGTTTCTTCTCATGCAGGCATGCACAGTTCAGTCACCCAGCTGAAAAAGGGAGGTCAGTTTTAACTGTCTGTACAGAAGCAGAACATTTATTGACACACTAGTGGCTTCCTGGTATCTACCCTGATTTATGTAAAACAAAGTGTTTGTATACACACATGTTAAAAAAATCACCTAGTCTTTGCATACAGTGGCCACTGCCCCCTCGTATGCAGGAGCTGCAGAAGTTTATCCCTTCAAGGAGCCTTGGACAGATTCAGATATCTCTTACAGTTCTGAAATCAGCACTTCTTGCATGTTCACTAAGAGTATTAAGTTCACTCAGCCCCCAGAGCCTGCCAGTCCTTCCTCTCCATGTAGTTACAAAAAAAGAGCACGCTAAAAGGAAAAAAAAAAGGCATCTCTGTCCAAAACTATGGAATCCATTCACAAAAATTCTTGAGAAAGGGGCTGTTATGTCTAGAACAGACAAGGGGGGAGAACAGGGCAGATGCAGCATGTCCTTCTCATCCCACTCCACATTATCGCTGAATATACAAGGCATTGGGGTTTTCAATATTTGCTAATCTACTGCTTAGAAATCTGAGAAGGACCGAAGAACATGCCGAAGAACCAGGGCCAAAGAACCCAGAGATGAGCCCTATGAAATGCTCTTTCCCCAGAGCAAAAAGAAATCTCACTGTAGAAGCAGGTGCTGGAGAAAACCGAGGCTGAGTAACACCTTGCAAAGACTGGCACATGAGGACAAACACCAGCCTTTAAGTGCATTAGGAGATAATCCCTGCAGTGAGTTACAGCTGTATTGCATCAATCTCTGTACTCTTCTGCTGGCAGATCGAATGTAATCCATACCTTACCCAGGAGAAGTTGGTGAGCTACTGCCAGTCCAAAGGGATTGCTGTGACAGCCTACAGCCCCCTTGGCTCTCCTGACAGACCGTGGTAAGATTGCTTTGCAATTTGTGAGCAAGCTGGCATGGGTAATGCTTGGAGCACTGAGACAGTCAGTGTACGATCAGCCATTGAGCTCAAAACAGATTTCTGGTGCTCTCTCTCCTCTGTATAGGGCTAAGCCAGAGGATCCTTCCCTTCTGGATGACCCCAAGATCAAGGAAATTGCAGCCAAGCACAACAAATCCACAGCCCAGGTACACGCATGCCAAGGCTGTGGGCACCCCTCCCTGTAACGCAGGACAGCTAATGACAGTGTAGAGGACAGGCTGGCTCTTTGTTCCCAGTCACCTCTGGTGTGAGGCAGCAGTGCAGGTCTGTTGTCTGTGTGGCGTGCAATGCACACTCTCAAGTGTGCTCTTGACTCTCATCATGAAACATTTCCTTGACCCATCTTCAAATGCTGTAACGTTCAGGTCTTCATCTCAAGTCCTCTTGCAGAGAATGAAATATTGACAGAAGCATGGGTGAGCAGGAAGACTTGATTGCCCAAAATTGAATGGGAAAGGAGGCTCCACCACTTCCATCTTTGCTCTCCAGGCTGGGCAACCAGGGCTGCAGGGACAGGAATGATTTGAAACAGGGATAACAGCTGTTGGAACAGGCTCTGCTTCCTCCAGAGCAGGAAGAATGACTCAGTCCTCTGCTCTTGCAGGTTCTCCTTCGCTTCCAGATCCAGAGAAATGTGATTGTGATTCCCAAATCTGTCACCCCACAGCGCATTGCGGAGAACTTCCAGGTGAGGGATCAGGAGTGAGCTGGGGGCTGCCTCTCAGAGATGGCTTGGCTTCTCTCTGCAGATCTCAGCAGTGATCCTTTCTCACTCTTCCCAGCTCCTGCTCAGGCAAGAACACCGGGCTTTTTGTCTGTTTACACACTCTACTAAGGGCTAAACCTAAGGTTACAGTTGGAGAGCAGGAATGAACCAAGCTCTTTGGAAACAGCACACTGATAATTTTAGCAGTCACTTTACATGGTGTCATGTACTCTGCAGACTGGAGATGAATTGCCCCATGGTTCTTCACTGGCACTTGAGTGCAGTAGCACACCCCAAAAGGCTCATGTAGAGCAAGCAGTGTTAAGAAAACAGTTGTGGTGTTCACAAACCATGTTGCTCTATTGTTAATTCAGTGGTCTTTGAGTGCAGCTGGTCATTGGGATTTCAAAGAGCCTAGATAGATTAAGTGAAATATGGAAGTCGTGTAGATGTGCCTTTGGAACAGGACAGAAAAATGTGTTTCACAAGTGGCAGATGCAAGAGCTTGCCAAGTGTCCTGCAACAGCTGGCACGTGTAATTGCAGCTTTGGATGAATTTTTCTGTTCCCTCTGCCAATGTATTCTTGGTCATACAGAGAGATGCCTTTTTCATGAAGCAGTCATTTCTTCTAACCAGCTACCCTCCCTTGCAGACTTGTTCTTTAATTTTGTGGATTTTGCTTACAGCCTCTGATTTGTTCAAAGAGGTGATTTCCAGCTGTTTCTCTTGTTAGGTGTTTGACTTCAAACTGACTAAAGAGGAGATGGCAACTATTTTCAGCTTTAACAGAAACTGGAGAGTCTATACAATGAGCATGTAAGTGGTAGCATTCTGTATTTGTTTTTCTCCAAACCCCTAAGTTATGAATACTATATACACAAAGGCTTTACATCTAAATATTGCCTGGAATGCCAAGAGCCAGGATGATGAAGTCATTGGGATGTTCCCAGTGTACAAAAACACATGCTATAGAGGAAAACAAATCTGGAATGAACCCATCCTACAATTAGAGAGTTCAGATCCCACCTTAGTGGCTTCTTGAAGCACAACTAAAAAGGAAAATAATGACTAAAATGAAGTCTTCTATTTCCTTCAGGGGCAAAACTCACAAGGACTACCCGTTCAATGCAGAATACTGAAGATGCTCATATCCCGCCCTCCTTCAGACCTTGGTCTGATATTCTTCCTATCTAGCTTTCTTATTGCATCTCTCCTCCTGCAGTGAAGTCACAGCATGTGTACTCAGTGGTTATCTTCTGTTTATTCTTTCTGAAAGATACAGTAAAATTGTTCCACAAGAATAAAATGGGGGCTGTAATAATTTTCTGTCAAAATGTGGATTGAGTAAGGAGAAAACGAAGGAGAGACTTTGAACTCACACACATTCACATTTATAATTTATCTTGCTTCAACACAACAGGCTGAGGAGGACAGTTGGCAGTTATGGGAGAAAAATCTGAAAAATGTGAATTAAAGGCCAGCAGTTTTATCACTCCAGAAGTAACTGAGGAAGGAGTTTTTCCTACGTAGGAAAAACTTTCCCATAGGGAAAAAGAAATAAATCTGTAAGCGGAAAGCACACAGGTGCGTGGTCGGCAGTATTTTCAGCCAGGTTTTCTCCTGAGCGTGTGGATTTTCCCCGGGACAGGGCACACTCCCCTGCGGGCAGCAGAGGGCGGCCAGCCCTCAGCGAGCCCCGGCGGTGCAGGGACGTCCCCGGTGTCACACAGCCCGGGGGCCGGCTGCTGGCACGGCCAGCTCAGGCCCCGAAGCGCCGGCATCCCCGCTGGCCCTGCCAGCCTCGGGGCCACATTCTCCTGGCCGCACCTACTGCCCCTCTAGCTCCATCCGCCCCCACCGCTGCCTGTTGTAAGGCATGAGAATCCCGTCAGGGTGCCCCAGCCAAGTTATCTTCAGTTACGCTTATCAGGGCCTGAGGAATGCAAGCAGTTCTAAATTGGGAAAGAAGAAGTTGGATGACAGAATAACACAAAAGCAGATAAAGAGGGACTGCACCATCCTGGACTAGAACCACTCAGGTGTCCTGACAGGTGCATGCAGGGCACGTGGACAGTGCGGAAGATCCATCCGGGCTGTGCGTGATCGTGTGAACTACAGCTGCAAAAATGCATAAGAATGGATTAATGTAAACAATAAATGGATTCTTGCATAATGAAACTGGTTCATTGTTCAAGGGTCCCGTGTCCCGCAGCTGCCCTTGGCCCCACAGCCCCAGGTGAGATCAGGAGGTATTTGCTTTTGGGGCTGTGTCACCTTCCTGCTTCCTATGCCTGGGCAGGTGAGCAACCATAATCGTAAAGTTGCACGCTGGGTTTCAAGGCGAAAGGGTAGGATCTTTGTTCAAGATAACAAGCACCTTACGGACCTCTCTGAAAAATTTCCACTTTCAATTCATGAAAATGTAATCCAAGAACGTTTGCTTTGCAGCTGCCTAAAGGAAGCAACCCATAAAACCTTCTGGAATCCCCAGGCTGAGGTGAGACTTAGCTCTGCTGAGATCAAATACACATTTTTATCAAACAATAAAGGTACAATGTTGCTATGATGCAAAGTTTTAGACCACGGTCTTTTTAGTGCATAATTTCTCCAGCATGGGTTACCCAGTGGCCAGAGAGCCATCAGGGGTTTCCTTGTTCAAGCATGACTCGTCCACCAGCTGCAGTCTCCTTGGAATTAAGTCCTTGCAGCATGGATCTCCTTCAAAAAGTGCACCTATGTCTCCAGAAGTATTCCTGAGTCACAGTACTGTGAGCTTAAATTCTGGCATGAGTCAGGGTGTTTATATCTGTTTCAGTGGTCGCCACACAAGTCACCACTGCCATACCTTGATACCAACTGCAATTTATGTTCTTTACATTCCACCCTGCACTTAAGTGAAAGATACATTAAGAATTGTTTCACCCTTATTCAAACTCCATCTCTAACATAATCATAGTCTTGCTGTATATTCATTACTCCACCCCTTGCCCCTGCAGACCAGTGTAGCTAACACCTCACCACTGTGAACACAAGACACATCCCAACCCCACCCCTGCTCCCGCACACGAAATTATCAGGATCAACACTGCAACAGTCAACCTACTTCCCAACTGCTTCTAAAACGTTTTCCAAGCTGAACTCCCAGCATCATCCTTGGTCGTGCCACTAATCTGCCCATCTTCTGGCATGCACCATCCAGTACAACATGTGTAAGTTACTCCTTGATGCCCCAAAAGCTTATCGAGTGATACCAGTAGTAACTGTGCTCAGACCTTGGCACTTTCAGGCCACAGCCTCAGTGATCACCACTTTTTCAGGGTCCCTTCCCATTTGCCTGTAAACACAACCCAGCAGTCCAAGCAACTGCAGGGGAGTCTCATCTGTGGGATCAGCAGAATCAGACCATTGCCCCCCACAACCCTTCACTGGTGGATCCTAAAGCCTCCCTCCCTTGGGGAGGGCAGTGCCTGCTAGTAGCAGAGAGCCCAAACCTCCCAGAATTCTGCTCTTACAAAGCAAAAGCTGTATCATATTTGCTCGTTTCCCAGCGCTGACACAGCCACTGCAGGGACAGTTGCTGCAAGTGTTCAATATTGCTGCAATTTCATTCTGAGCAAAGGACTGTCAACAGAGCACTCGCATTCTGGGGAGCAGCACTCCCTCCTCCACAGGCCTACCTAACCTTACAACTCAGGCTGCCTGAAGAGGCTTTGTTTTCACTTTGCCATCAGTTTTAAGTTTCCACCAAGATGCCAGGGGAGAAAGCATCTGTCTCTCTTCCGAGTCATCTTCCCACCCAGCACTGGTCTGCCCAGGTGCCTCCTCTCTTCAGACATTTGCACACTGTGTGTACTCACCCCTGGACACTTCCACTGCTGTGTATTCCCAGGGCCAAGATCATTGCTCCTTCCAGAGTTCTCACTACTCCACTTCTGGGCTGTGACTCAGGTACTGAGGAGAGAAAAAAGAACACAGAAGAGCAACTGAGTAAATGCTTTTCTCCCCCTTCCCCAGCCTCTGTTTAAGCCAAATACCAATCCCTTCCCTGTCTTCCTCTCCACCCCCACTTTGTCACCACAGATCACATCCAGGCCATCCCAGTCCCTCCCTGCAAGCAAGGGTGGCTTGGAGGGTGATGCTGGGTGCCTGATGCTTCCTTTCACCCCTCAGTCCTGCTTACTGTGTCCTAGAGCCCCTGGCTGGGCAGTCTGCTGTCCCCAGGACTGCCACTGACCCCAGGACTGCCACTGTCCCGCCCAGCAGGGGTGGCCCAGCCCATAGGACCCTCAGCAGCCATTCCCTTTGGAGTGAGGTGCTGCCCTCCTCACCGGCCAGGGGTACTGTGGTGCTTCCCATCTGCCAGAGCTCAGTCACCCCAGGTACCAGGGCCAGTTTCAGAGCTGGCCAGAATCAGTCCTGACCAACCTGGAGCAGTTCGTGGTTTCCCCCTGCCCAGGCTTCCCCTGCTGTGCTAAACTTTCCTTCCCACACAATGATCACCACAGAGGGGTGGCGGGACCACTTCCTCATCCTTGGCTGTGCCCAGGCCTTGTTATTTCGGCAGGTGCAATTAAAGGACAAAAGCATGAGGACAAAAAGCATCATCAGCTCTGAGAATACAGGAGATCCACCAAGATATGCTCCTGGGCTGATTTGAGCTCAGAGTGAAAAAGAGGCCAAGGTCTTCTATGCTCAGGGCTGGCCAAGCCCCTCAGATCTGCCTCCTGGCACCCAGAGGTTGAACTCAACCCCGCACTGAGCGAGATAAATCTCCCCTCCAAGCCAGGCAGAAATTCCTGCTGTGCTTCCCAGCAATTCAAGCTTGAAACCTGCATGCCCTCACCTCCAAACCCCGGGTTAAGCTACGCCTGTGTCTGTCGGTACTTCTGAAGCTGCAGACCCCTGCAGCTCTTCCCCTTCATGGTAGAGAAGATCACACTTTGCAACACTGTCACCTCCCTACTTTGCCTTCACTTTTTTTCAGCAGGCCACTGGGTCTCTCTGGTAAACACTGTCCATCAGGACATACCCACTTCGTTATTTTGGGCCCTGTTCTCAGACTCCAAACACAAAAAAGTCACAGCCTGTGGTGAAATTACAGTTACTAAATGCAAAGTCAGCAAAGCAAACTGAAAACTCATGATATTACGCCTCCTGTTGCACTGCACGTGGATCAAGGAAAAAAAAAAAGGAAAATCCTCCTCCCCCTCACAGTTCCTCATTTTCAGTGCTCACTGTGAGGACATGGCCATGTTATCAAGGACAGAGGGCACAAGATTTAGCAGGCTGGCCATCACAGGGTGACACGTGCAGTACTTCTTCCTCCCCCAAGGCCCCCACCAGACCTCCGGGAGAGACAACAGTGGAAAGCTGACTAGCCTTACAGCTCTGAGGGGAAAGGTTCCGACTCGCAAGAGCAAACACCAAAAACAAAATACAGAACTTCTGCCTGAAGCCTCTTGTGACAAGATGGAGGCATCCCTCTGACATGAAACCACCAGGGAAAATTCAACCCAAGCGGTAAGAGATTGGCACCAAGTTGTGTAAAGGTTTCGTGATCCAAGTGAAAGCACATCGCATCCTGCCAGGGATGCCTGATGGTGCTGACACAAAACAGGAGGAACATTAAAGAGGAAAACCAATTACCTTGCTGTCCTTAGTTAAATGGAGCAAAAAATATGAACCTGCAGAGAGCAGGGAGAGGCACCCAGAGCAAACGCTCGCACCTGAAGAAACTCTCCACGTGTGAATAAGCAGCAAAGCCTCCCAGGCAAGTCTGGGTTTTTCCACTGCGCTGTGACGTCTTCAGCAGAACAGCGAATGCTTGTCTGCAAAAGCATCAAAGCCAGTTTCTGATGTGAGACAGCTGGCCACTACCACATATGATTACAATCGTGCATTTTATTCTGCAGTGTCCTGAGCACTCCCCTAAAGGCAGAGGGACAGTACGATCATTATGTCACTCATTAAAAAGTCACTGTTCCTCTTCTGCGACTTTCAAAACACTTTCAAAAAACCTCTTCTAGAATTCAAAATAAAGCTGAGGGGTTTTTTTTAGATTCACTCTATCCTACGTTACTCCTAAGCCACAGCTCGCAGTGGAAGCCGCGTTTGTCCCACTTGGCACAGGGAGCAGCTTCCCCTGGCTCTCAGAAGCCAGGCACACCGAGGTTTCTCCTGTCGTGTCGCTGTATCAGCACCCAGGGCCACAAGACGCCGACAAGGGGGAGCAGCGCGGGCCACCAGCCCTGCGGCGGGGCCACGCCGCTCCAGCAAAGGGCTCAGCGCTTCCACGCCCTGAGGCGCACAACGCGCCCACAGCGCTTAGGGCGCGGGGAGACAGCTCTATATCTCATGTCCCCTCTGTCATCCCCACCCCGGGGGAGGGTCCGTGTGCGGTGAGCGCAGCGCCGGGGCCAGACCCGTCTAACACGGCCCGGGGGCTGCGGGACGTTCTCCCACCACGCAGCCG
>VXBT01002601.1:615823-701012 GCA_013400235.1 Oriolus oriolus | reverse complement strand
GCGCTGCCGGCCCCACTGACACCCGGCCAGGCCGCCGCCGGGGTTTGGCTTTATTTTAGTCGGGGATTGCTTTGGATGCGGTGGCTTTCTTCGTTTTATCCTGCCGTGAGAATGGTCTTCAATGCTGTGTTGGTGAGAGCTTTTTTGCCATCGCTTTTTTCAGTCCGAGCCGGGGAAAGTAACAGCTGCGGTGATGGCTGCCATCGATGCCGGGTATCGCCACTTCGACTGTGCCTACGTGTACCAGAATGAAAACGAAGTTGGGGAAGGGATCCAGCAGAAGATCAAGGAAGGCGTTGTGAAACGAGAGGACCTCTTTGTCGTCAGTAAGGTACGGGTCAGATGGTCATGGGTCGTGGACACACTGATTTTACCTGTGTTGTTTTTACAGTAGGAGNTTTTTTTTTTTTTTAAAGTAACCCCCCAGTGTGTTACTCAGCTGCTCTGTTGTGCAGCATGGAACAATTCGAACATCTCTTAAACCATTCCTGAGTTCCCTACTTTACCTCATCCTGTATTGAGAATTGTGCGGGGTCCATACCACAGATTTGGGTGATGCTTTCAACTTTTTCTGGCATGACGTTGTGCTGTTCTTTCATGCACTGTCTGACCTTCTATGAGGCATTTTTTAATTTAAGTCTTAACAAGTGAAACAAGACTACTGCTGTCTACTGGGACACCACGCAGTCATGTATGCTGCCACTGCACACATTGCCCAGTGTCACAGGCCAGTCCTTCTCACAAAACAAGCCCCACTTGAAGAGCTGTAGGACGACCTGGTTTCACATCACTTTCCAAAGGGGACAGACACCCTGCTGAACAGTACAGAAGAGTTCCAAGAGCTTTAACCCAGGAGATCACAATGTGCCTTGGCTTTTTGTCTCCAGCTGTGGTGCACATTTCATGATAAGCCTCTCGTGAAGGGAGCCTGCCAGAAGACTCTTGCTGCCCTGAAACTGGATTACCTGGATCTCTACCTCATCCACTGGCCTCTGGGATTCAAGGTACAGTAACAGCAGTGCCTTTGGCTTTGTCTGTGAGTGGCAATTTTGAAGAGCTGTGTGGTTTTATAGCCCAGTGATTGCTCCAGCTGCACAGGTCATGCTGTGTCTGTTGTGTACCAGCGCTGCTCTGGTGCTCAGCTTTATGGTGGCCGTGTGAGCCGGGTTGTTGATTTTTACCTCTGAGATCCCTGCTTGCATGGCATCTGCTGCCCTTTTGGTCATGGAAGAGGCAGACCTTGAACCTTAGGGATGGATTTCCCTGCTGGAAGCAGAAGTTATGTGTCTTTCCTTTTGATTATTGCTTGTGTTGCTTTCTACAAATCCAAAGTATGCTCAGCTGACAATGGTGTGGTTCCTTCTTTGTGGGAATAGGGCTGTACTGTGCTGTCTGATAGAAGTTCTTTCCTCTGCATGTCACAGAACCACAGAATAAGAGATTGTTTGTCTTTCATTTCTGTCTTTAATCACGGAGTCCTTTAATACAATCCAGCTTGAACTGACCTTTGCTATAGGAGCTTTAGCATTCCACAGGCCTTGGAGTTAAACTTTTTAGCTCCTAACTCTTCTACTGACTGCATGCAAAGGAAGTGATGTCTGTTTGACTATGTCCAAGCTTAGTCTTTCAGTGAGAGCTGGATCAAAATTTTCTTTCAACCTCTTGCTACCAAGATGAACTGTTCTTCGTAACACCTGTATTTTTAAAATTAGCTTCACGTGGACAGAACTATCAAAGTGAAAATGTGTTGGTGTGAATAATGAATGAGTAGAAAATAACTGTTGTTGAATGAAGTTGATACCTGGCAGATAGTCCTAACTGGGATACAGGGTGTTCTAACATTCCCTATGCCAGCAACTTAAACAGTGAGACTCCCCATGAAAGACCTGTCAGGAAATCTGGTCCAGTATGAGGTGGACATATTCCCAGTCCTGAGTGGGTCCTTAGTGTGCATTTCACTAAAACACTTCAGTATGAGCAGATAACAGCTGTGTATTTTTGTAAACTGGCTATAATTCTACTTTCTGTATTACAAATGGAGACTTAAGTTTCACCATGTGGACTTTGATGAGCCAGGAGACAGTGTCTATCAGAAGTATCTGTCTGTATTGGGGTGGCTGTAGGCAAAAAACCTGCCATACTACCATGTGCAAAGAAAAGAAAAGACTGGAGACTATAGATAGTGAATATTAGTGTCTAATACATGTGTAGATAATTAGTATAATAATAAGGATTAGTTTGTGCTGTAATTAGAGTTTATAGTATCATGGTCTTCAGCTGGTGTTAACCTCCCAATAATGTGTGTTTCAAGCAATTTCTCTCTCACTGACAGGCAGGAGAGGACCTGTTCCCTGTAGATGACAAAGGCATGGCTATCCCCAGCAACACAGATATTCTACAGACGTGGGAGGTAAGTTCAACCACAGCAGGAGAAAGTTTGGGCTGATGAAGGTAATGACAGTATCAGGGACTACGGAGAAGAGAAGACAATCTCATGTATTTGGAATTACTTGGGAGGACTCGCTGGTGCAATAGCAAATTGTCATGTATCAATTCATCATTTTCTAACTTGCTGTGAATTGCCATAATCTCAAAGAGCGAGTCCTTTGAGTGTGGGAGACATGGCACATATACACCAGTGCTCTGAGGTATTTTTACCTCAAACTTGAACTCTGAAAATCTAAACACTTATTTTAGGTTTCTTATGAAGGAAACAAGGAAGAATGTGCTCTTCAGGCCCTGCCTTTGTATACTAGATGCTGACTTTGTGCTTCTTCCTGTCAGGCCATGGAAGAGCTGGTGGATGCTGGCCTGGTAAAAGCCATTGGAATCTCCAACTTCAACCATGAGCAGATTGAAAGAATCTTGAACAAGCCAGGATTGAAGTACAAGCCTGCAAATAATCAGGTAAGCTGCAAAGTGGCAGAGGCAAATGTTTGGTGGTGTTCTTTTCTGTGTGGTCATTTGTTGTGGGTTGTTCAAAGAGAATTACAAAGATCTTACTTTGAAATAGGGTTATAGAAAGAGAGACTGGAGTAGACACTGCATATTATTTAATCTCATCCTCCAGCTGCTTCTGGATGCCAAGGTGCTGATTTTTCATGAGCTGTGTGCTACTGCTTGGAAATCTGGCAATGAGCAGCTCCAAAAATCCCTCCTTGCAGGAGGAAAGGAGGGGGAACTCAGATGAGCTCTAAAAACTTCCTTGGCAGTAGAGCAAGACTTGTTGTATGTATACATAGAGAATTAGATGACCTTTTCATAACACTTCTGTGGAGAAGCCAGTTCCTGTTGCTGATGACTGAGAGAATTGATCAGGAGCATGCTTCATGGACTCAAGACTTAATGAGGGTTAGGAGGAAGGAGGAAATGGAGTTGCAAGGTAGGTGATAGAGTAGATGTTGTATAGACAGCACTTGAGTGAAATCTTAGGAAAGTTCAGGTGGCAGGAGCCCTTGGAAGATGATCTGCTCAGAGGAGCATCAGATCTGAGATCGGACCAGGTTGTCCAGGGCTTTATCCATCTCGAAAACCTGTGAGGATGGAGACTGCACAGCCTCCCTAGGCACTGCGCTCTGCTGCCTGACCCCCTGCCTCGAGTGCACGGCAGGGAGAGGGAGCTCTATATCTAGTCTCAATCTCTCTTGTTTTCGGCTTGCGTTTGCTGCCTTCTTCTGAGCACCACTGAATAGCTTGGCTTGTCTTTGAATGACCTCCTTTTAGGTACTGAGAAGCTGCTACTAGGAGGCCTGAAGCCTTCCCTTCTGCAGGCAGAACAAGCCCAGCTCCCTCAGCCTTTCCCAGTACGGCAGGTTCTCTAGCCCCTTCCCATCCTGGAGTTTCTCTGCTGAATTAATGGCGATATTTCTGCTACTGAGGGGAGCTGGGAAGAGGGAAAACTGCACACAGTATTATGAAGGTGGTCTGACACGTGTGAGTAGAGGCAGATGATCACTTCTCACAGTTTACTGGCTGTGTTCCTGATGCTCACTAATGGCTCATGTCCAGCTCAGCCTGGAGCCCCAGGTCCTTTCTAGCATAGCTGCTTTACAGGTAGTCAGGTTCCAGCCTGTGTTACTGCCAGGGGCTTTTCCTTCCCAGGTGCATGGCTTCATGTGCAGCCTTGTCACATTCCTCCAGGGTTTTGTTTGCCTGTGAGTTCTGCCTGAGTGGGTCCCTCTGAAGTGGCAGTCCTGCCCTTGAGTGTGTTGGCTGGTTGTTCCTCAGTTTGGCATCACCTTCAAGATTGATATGATTATAGAGTGGCACAGGTTGCTGAAGAGGATGAGTCCCAGGATAGACCTCTGTAGGGTGTGTCTAGACTTGACCTTGATTCCTATGGCATTTGAAGGACTGCAGTTAATTACTGATACCAGATTAGTAAAACTGTGTCATTTATTGTGGTAGCTTGAGCATGATCAGTCCCAATGCACTTTGAGAAAACTTAGTGAAACTTTTATGATACCTTTCAACATCCGCCCCACCTCATTGCCACTATCACTGTATGATAATTACCCTTGTCTCTGGCATAAGGGTCACTTATCTTGGACCTTTCACACTTTTTACAGCTTGAGAGCATTTAATGATTGACTATAATCAAGCTTAGCACAAAGCTAAACTGTGTCTTAGGTCTCTGGCCTTCATAAACTACTGCTTCTGAAGAAATGCTTGCAAGCCTGAAAGCTTGCTGTTACTCACACTTGGGCTGATAGTGAGAGTGCTTCCTGAAAACACTTTCTCTGTGCAGGTATTTCACACGTAATCCACTGTCTTTCATGTCATTCCCATTCTTTATTTGAATGCAGCCAGGATGTGTGTTGGTTTCATTGTAGTGAGAAATTAATTTGGCAAGGTACTAATTACATAACAGTGATGCTAGCACTTAATTTAATTTTCCAACTTGAGTGCCAGTGGACAGGTGAGGATGACTGTGCCTTGCTTATGTTGCATAAATTCTACCTATTGAATAGTTGAGAAAACTAGATGCTCTATTACTCTTAAATAGCTGTATTTCTGCAACTGCTGAAGCAAAATAAATATGTATAATCTGTTCTAAAAATGGAGCTCTCAGTTCTGTTTAATATTCCAACATGTCTCAGAGGGGAAACAGGCATGCAGGCCTCTGATAACAGCAGGCAGCTAGAACCACAAATAAAGCGCTCGAGGCTGTAAACTGATTCCATGTTTTGCACTCCCTTGCTCTACCTGCCAGCAGCACAAGTTTCCAGGGACTGCCCTCAGAGTGCAGCTGCAGGAGGCTCAAATGGCAGCGTAGTCAGAATGGTTCTTGGTGTTGCCTGGTGAAAGTAGTGCTCTCTGGTGTGCAACTGTCCTGAAAGTCCCTCTGTGCAAAGTATCAAATATTCGTGTTCATTCACTGCCTCCTGACACATGAATAGTTCCTGTTCCATACTCCATATCTGTGCATTTGCCTGCCAGAACACAGATCCACTGTTAAGGAGTAACATTCCATTATGTAGCTGTTCTTATGGAAGTTCATGCTAGGTGCATGTGTGTTTATAAAAGGTCTGTAATGGGCTGAGGGCTGAAGGTCTAAAATCTGTAGCAGGCAGCCATGCTCACCATTTTTGGGCTAGAGGTGTTTAGTGTGAGCATTGGCACAAAGCAAATAAAGACTAATGAAACAATGCTGGCATTGAAGTTAATATGGTACCTATAAAAAGTATTATGGCGTGTTTAATTAGGGGTGAAAAGAGAATTTTGTACTTCTCTGTTTGGCAATCCTATTGCTGGGATTTTACAGCACTCCTGGGTGTGCATTTTACTGTCCCATAGAAGCAGTTGTGTAGGTGGTCATCCCATATGCTGGAGATGATCTGGATTGGCAAAGTGTTAAGGAGTTTCGTCACAGTCCTTGGACCCTTCACTGCAAGGAGAGCTACTATAAATAGTAGAAAGGGGTGGGGCATAGAGAAAGCAAAGGCTGCACAATATTGCTTAAGAGACTGTAAGTTAGCACAAAAATCAGCCTTTGAGTAAAAACTAATCCCTGGAACAGGTTAAAGCAGTGAAGTCACTGTCAATGTGTACTTTTATGTTGGCAGGTGGAATGTCATCCATACCTTACCCAGGAGAAGCTGATCAAGTACTGCCAGTCCAAAGGGATTTCTGTGACAGCCTACAGCCCCCTTGGTTCTCCTGACAGACCTTGGTAAGATTGCTTTGCCAGCGAGCTGGTGTGGATTATACTGGCAGCGCTGAGACTACACGTGCAGCATGAATTTTTCCTCCAGATACAGATCTTTGCTAGGTTGGACCTGTGGAGGTTTCTTGCCACTGATCTTATTTTCTCTGTGCAGGGCTAAGCCCGAGGATCCTTCCCTTCTGGATGACCCCAAGATCAAAGAGATTGCAGCCAAGCACAACAAGACCTCAGCACAGGTGGGTAGGTGCCAGAGCACCCCTTCCTGTAGCGCAGCATGAAGGACAGCTCATGACAATGTAGAGGACAGGCTGGTTCTCCACTCCCTGTCACCTGTGGTGTCAGGTAGCAATGCAGGTTTGTTCCTCATGTGCCCTTCCATGTACGCTTGCAAGGGTGCTCTGACCATTGCAAGAAAAATTTTCTTGACCCATCTTCAGATGCTGCCATGTTTGTCCTCCCATCTCAAGTCCTGTTGCAAAGAGGGGAACATTTGAATAGCCTACTCAAAGCCTGGGTGGGAAGGAAAGGAATTTAGTGTCACTAAACTGCAGGGGAGAGGAGAAAGGAGGACTTGTGGGATTCCACCACTCCTCTATGTGCACTTCAGGAAGTGCTGCTTGGAATTCGGGTATAATTTGAAGAGCAGCTCCAAAGAGTGGGTTAATTCTGCTGAATTGTACCGTTTGCAGCAAGTAACTGCTAAACAGGCTCTGCTCTCCATAGAACAGGAGCCATCCCCTGTCTGATGCAGTGATGTGCTTCTTGCAGGTTCTCATTCGGTTCCACATCCAGAGAAATGTGATCGTGATTCCCAAATCCATCACCCCACAGCGCATTGCGGAGAACTTCAAGGTGAGATATTAGGAGTGAGCTGGGTGCATGGCGTGTACAGGGATGGCTTGGCTTCTCCCTGCACAGCAAGCAGTGATCCTTTCTCACCCTTCCCAGGTGCTCTTCTGACAAGAGGACTGGGCTTTTTTTCCATGTGTTTACCTACAGTCCCCTGAGGGCTGAATTTAAGATTACAGTGGGAGAGCAGGAGTGAACAAAGCTTTGGGAAACACTGTATCCTGATAATCTGAGCAGTCACATTGTGATTCTTCCTGTTCTGTGTCATGTGAATGAGTCATTTGGCAGCTTATTTGGGGCCTGAGTGCAGTAGCACACCACAAAAGACTTCTGTAGAGCAAGCACTTTCAAGGAAGTAGTCCTGGTGTCCATAAACTGTGTTGCTGCTCTTGATTCAGGGGTCTTGGACTGGACCTAGTATTGGGATTTTGCTTCCAAACACTTAGTGGCTTTAGGTGGAATATGGAGGTCTTGCAGCTGGCTCTTGGGCATAGCACAGAAAGATGCATCCTTCACAAATGGAGGGTGGGGATGTTCTGCACCACAGTGCTCCCCAAACTTAACAACTGGCATATGTAACTGCAGCTCGAGATTTTATCATTCCTGCCTCTCCCTGCTCACCTTCCTCTCCCACTCCAGCTAGGGGAGTCTCAGAAATCCAGCCAGTAGAGTCTTTTTCCTTTCCCTTCATGAAGCAGCCACTTCTAACAAGCACCCTACACTGTGGACTTGTTCTTTAATTATGTGACTTTTTTTCTTAATTTTTTTTTTTTTTTGCTTACAAACACTAATTTGTTCAAAGAGGTGATTTCCATCTTTTTCTCTTATTAGGTGTTTGACTTTGAATTGACTAAAGAGGAGATGGCAACTATTCTCAGCTTTAATAGAAACTGGAGAGCCTGTGAAATGACCATGTAAGTGGCACTTGCTTTTCTTTAAGCAATGAAGTTATCACATAGTTCAGTAAATGAAGTTACAGATAGTAGGCTTGATTGAAATTCAAGATATGCGAACTCAATTTTCAAAGGGGTCATCCTCAAAATAACTTTCCAGAGTAAGATTTTTTTTTTTAAATGTTCATTTTATGAACCAAAACATGATGAGCATTGAGCAAACTTCATTTTCAGTTCAGTTGCCAAGAAACTCTTTGTAGCTGGAATTGCAACAGGAGGCTTCTTATTCATAGTTTTGGTTTTTGTCCATATTGGAGGAATGAGCACGATGCATACTTACAATCTTGATTTTAGCTTTGCTTGTGGTGTTTTGTCTTTCTTCCTTGTGACTCTTAGGTATGTTACAAAATCTGTGTGTTCTTCAGGAGCTGCTGGGAAAGTAGGTGAACATTCAAAATATAATGTGAGGATTTGCAGCTAGGAAGCGCAGAGTCAGATACGAAATCTTCTTTGGAATGCTGCAAAAGAGGTCTTCCTGTCAGTAAATAGCAAAACCTTGAATTAGCTGTCTACAAAGCACCTCTAGGTCCCATCACCTGAGATACTTAGAGCCCAAACAACAGAAGGCACTCAAAATCTTTTTGTCTGGGAATGCAGCATGTCCCCAAGAGAAACAGACTTTGATTTTGTGCAGTTCAAATCCTCCCTTGGTGTTTTTTGGAGTGGCTCCAGCGTTGTACAGTGTCTTTGGGACACGAGATAATCTTTGCTCTTTGATTTCCTCCAGGTGCAAAAATCAGAAGGAGTACCCTTTCAATGCAGAATACTGAAGATGGTTTCCTGCCTTTCTCCAGGCTTCCCAGATATGCTTCTGCTGTTGTCTATGTAGCTTTTTCACTGCATCAGACACCCCTCCACACCCCCATTTTTTTCCTTCTTTTTTCCCCACAAAGATGCAGTATATGTACTCAGTGACTTTGTGCTGTTTTCTTTTTTGGAAGAAGGAAATGCTGAAATGGTTCTGAAGAGCACACTGTGTGGACTAGTAGGTTTTCTTTGCCAAACAGCAAGTCTGGAATCGGTAAGCAGAAAGCATTGAGCAAGTCTGAACAAGCAGTCACTTTTATTTTGGAATACTGTGAATTGGAGCTAGTGACTATTGTTGTCTGGAAGGACCAGGATATTGTCAGATGCTGCATAACGAGATCTGCTTTTTTTTGTGATTACTTTTGAGGTTGATTTTGTTTCTTTGAAACACTCCATACCTTTTTTTCTCCTCTAATTGGAAGTATAAGTTGATTTCTAAGTGGTTTCTACATGGGTAGCTCTTTGAAAAGTGTGTAGTCCATGGTTTCTCGGTGATATAAAAGCTGTTTTGCTTATAATAAAATACAGTTTCATTACTATGTGTAATGAGATGGTTATTTCAGCTATGCTCTAGTGGTAGTGATGCTGTCTCTTGAGATTACACAAAAGTAAGGAAGTTACCATCCCCCACAAAATCATCTGTTGATGTTGACTTCTTACATGTGCCCTGGGAGCTGCCTGCTGTTCTCATGGTTGAACTTGTGGCCAGTGAGTCTGTTTGTGCCTCTCTTTAAATAGAACTGTTTTGGTTCTGACAACCAATACAGTCCTGTTTAATTCAGTTTTTATTTTACTGAGGTGATAGTATACTTTGGCTAGTAGAAGATATATTCCACTGAAGACTTGAAGCCTACACAGCATCCTATGGGATTGTTTTAATAAGCAGTAGAAAACTTGCCCTCTCCAGCAGGGAGCACATGATGCAGGAAGGAATTCTGTGCTTGTACCAAGGTACCACTGGCAAACATAGTAAAAATGGGTTTCCAAGAAAATCCTGTGTCATTGAAATAGCAAGTCAGAAACTTAATGCTTTGTTCAGGGAGCACAGAAAAATAGGCTGATACTGAACTTCTGGTATGTGAGGCGTGCTTGTCCCTTTGTGGGTTTCACAATGCTTACCTGTAGTGGTTTTAAAGCTGTTGCCATCTCAGAGCTGCTCAAGACTGTTCACAAAATGCATTTGGGCACTGGTAAAAGCAGTGGCTAATGTTGGGTGGTTTTCTTGCATATCCCTGTGAGGTTTTTTTTAAGATATCTGAGTGGATCTGGGATGTGAATGGTCCCTCTGAGGAGGTTGTGTAGGCCTGGCAGAAAGGGGATTCTCTCTGAACAGATGGAAGAAGGGAGACACCAGGGCTGTTAATGCATAACCAATCTAAATGGTAAATGTAGGATTGTGATTCCTTAACTGCTTCACACTTAAAGTGAACTTGGCCAGGTTAAAATGTAACATGAAGGCAAGTTGATACCAAAGTGTTTGTGAAATAGGTGGTGTGTTTCCTGGCTCTTATCAAAAGGAGTCTGACTAAGGACTCATACTAATTCAAAATTTTTCTTCCTAATAAATACTAACCGTTATATTGAGAAAGCAGGTTTGTTTTGTTTTAATTTTCGAAGTATTTTTTAAAAATCTTTCCAGTAATGCTGAGACCAGAATTAGCATGCAACATGTTTTTGGTCACAATAATTTACAAGAGGCTGAACAGACAAGACTGAGTTAACTTAACTTAAAACATGAGGAAGAGAGAATCAGTTTCTGACTTGAAGCAATATGCTCCTCTAATGCTGATTCTTTTAATATAAATTGATTATAAATCACTTTAAATTCTGGGCTTAAAAGCACGTACAGAAAGCTTCAGCTCTGCGAGTGTTTTTGAGAATCTCTAATGTGATAAACAAAAGCCCTAAGGCATCTAAAAAAGCCAGAAGAGCTGATGTTCTTTGCTTAGTCTGAGCTGTGACAGAAAACTGTTTGGGGCAATGTTGACTTGCTTGCAAATAACATTTTTGTGACAAGTGTGTTCTGGCAAGAAGTTACATCGAGGGTCAGGGTTTCCAGAATAGTACATCAGGTTCTGTTAGTTTCCTCTGTTTTCATTTCACTGTAACTTTATGAAAGCCTGTGCCTGAAATTTTCCATTCTGGAAGTTGGAATTTTACTGGAGACAACTTGGGAGACAGAACTGCTCCCCAGCAGAAGGGAGAGCAGCTAGCACTCGGGGTGGAGTGGCATTGTAACAGGCTCTCTCTGTATTCCACTGGATGACTTAGTGGGAAGGAATTTGGAAAGGGTCGTTCTGGGACACAGTGCAGCACTCAGCCGGCAGAGGGCTTGGATCTTGGTGGAATATGAGAGTGGGAATAGAGGGAAAACAGAGAAGCACCTGAGTGCAGGGGTAGTGATGCACAAGCTTGAACAGAAAGCAGGCTGTTGTCAGAGAGCGTGGGAAGGGAGTGACAGGAAACCCCGTCACCCAGAGTGGTTTTGGAGTGCCTCTCCAAGGGTGGATATAATTAAGGCTGAGATAGAGGAAGAGGCAGTCTTCCTTTAGTCTAGGGTGACCTGGGAATTGTTACAGTAAAATACAGTCTGTTGTAACCCCATGTTTGTGCCATGCTCTCTGCCTACAAGAGCAGAGATTTCCTTTTGTCTCCTGAAAGGTGAAGTGGAAAGATCAAAGAGTTCGATATCCGGAGCCTCGCATTCCTGCTAACTGAGCTCTTCCTGCTAAAACTGTTCACAGCATTTGTTTTTGTATTGTGATTTGACAGATCTCTGGGTTCCTGATCAAAGACATTTCTAAGGACAAATACAGTCTTGTAGCTCTTCCAGTGAAAAGTGGTTGTGTTTTGTTTTGTGTTCTTAATTTAAGAACTTGTAGTTCAGCTCCACCTTGTCGGTCTCTTCCCAGACATTCTCAGGACTCTGCTGCAGCAGCTGAGCTGGTGTGATACTGTAGCACACCCTGGGAAGAGGATTTCCAGCCTACAGGAAAGATTATGGGCAGCTAACAGAAAAAAACATGTCCTTGGAACTGGTAGAATCAGGACTTGCACAAAATTTGTTTCCCTTCCAGCTGCACTCACTGCTCCAAATGATACCAGATTAGCAGGCCTTTATTTCATGTTTAAAAGAAAATGGCTCTCACAGGACAGATCCATTTATGTGGTAGCAAAGGATGATGGTGAACTGATTTATCAGGGAAAACAGGTAGAGAAAGTCAGCAATTATCTCATTAGAGAAGGCAAGATACCAGTTTTGCAAGTTTTTGTGGGTAGTGGAGGAGAATACAAGAAGTATTTGGAACTGGCATGCTGCTAGTTGAAGGTAGGACAGCACAGATAGTCTGACAGGCACAGCATGTTTGTTTCAAGTTACAGTTGATGTTCCTTTGAGAGAAAATGGCTTTACTTCTGATATTAGAACACAAATGCACAGGCCTGCCTGGCTGACATCACTTTTTATATGATGCTCTCTAACTTGGTGTTTGCTTCTCTCAGGGAAAAAGGAGAGACAGGACCTCTCCTCTTGCTGAGCTCACGAGACTGCACAAATGCTATGGAATGTACTGGTTTCAGAGCTGTGGAATCTGGGGCATGGGAAACTACAGTATTCAAAATGGGAAAAGAAAGTCCTGTCTTTGGATTTTAATCTGGATTCACTGTGTTGAAGATACAATTTGAAATCTGGAGTGTTTTGCTTAACTGGGGTACATAACAGTTAACTTGGGACAAATTATTTTCATTTCAGTCACTTGATACTCTCCTATTTTGTCATCTACAAACTGTCTGTAACTATCTGTCATCCCTCCCTCTGCCTTGTCCTTGGTTTCTTTAAAAGTACAGAGCCCTGTCTTATTCTGGCAGGACTTTGTTTATTTTAGCTGTCAGGTAGTTCTTAAAACTCTTAAATGGGCCACATTGCTCTTGCATTTTGTTACAAGTGCATGGTACAGGCCCACTAGTACAAACATCTGCAAAACTCCAAAGAGTTTTAAGAATTTTCCAAATTCTTAAGGGGAAAAAAAAAAGCTGAATGCAAAATCTAGCTTTTCTGAACTGAAACAGGCCTGATTACTGGCCAGCTGGTAGTTGCTCATAGGAACAGCTGAACTGAGTCAGACTAAATATCTACATATTGCAGCATCTTGTCTCCAGCTGTGGTCAAAATAAGTTGCTGAAGATGAGTAAGTTGAGCATTGCAGTGGAGTGTTCTTTAAATATTCTGACAGCAGTTTATGTTTTTATCTTTAACAGCCATCAGTTAACTTTGTTGTTCAGTTACCTTCTGAATCTGTTGTGTTCCAGGGGAATGATGCTTCACACTCACATTTTGTGAAGCATTGCCATCTCTTATTTGTTTCAGTCTTATTTGCTACTAGATTCATTTGATGCTGCTGGTTTGTACTGTGGAGGAAATAACAACTGGTCTATTTCCAGTCACGCTTTGCAAGCTACTCCAGGTTTGATAAACATCTGGCACAGCTCCTTGTACTGGTGTCAGGTCAAGGAATATCTTAGTCTATTTAATTGCCATCTGTATAAAATTTTTCCTAGGCCATTGATTATCTTAATCAGTCTTCTGAGTGATAACAGTAAGTCTTGTTTAAGATTCAGAGGAAGGCAAGGACCAGTACTTCTTGTGCAGGATTGCATGCAAAAAGTTCATGAAATAGGTTTGTATCTTACTGTCTGGCTTCTCATTCAGTTTGCTTTTGAATGATGTTGACCTCAATATGAGAGAGCTTGGAATTCTAATAGATGGAAAATGCATCACTTGAGCAGTGATGACCAGCAAAGAGTTTTGGATTTTTACCTATTGTTCATTACCTGTGTTATCCAGTTTTCCCTCCAAAACAGGGGCATAACATTTTCCTTTTTTCGCCCAGCCCCTTTGGAACTTTTCATGAGGCTTGACTCTACCAGAATGGATGAACTCCACAATAAAAAGCTGAAGTCATGGGACAACACATTGTGATACAAAGATAAAATGCCAAGCTAAGGTGTTTTCATTTTCTGGGCTCATTGGCACAGATAATGTCGCTGCTGACTAGGAACGATGTCTGTATGGGTTTGGTGTAAGAGCACTGTTGCATAGCTGATAGAAACTGAAAATTAATTTGGGATACTATAAACCTTTCCATACAGGTCCTGGCAGCAGGCTCAGAGCTGTGCTTGCTGTGAGGCAGCAACTCTCTGCTAGAAAGGCATGTTGTAAATAGGGCTGTGCCTCTGCTGCAAAACAGGGGGGCTTTATTTCCCAGTAACTGACACCACCCAAATTCTTCTCCTTTTACCTTTACTAAAGCCTCTGCAGCTGAAAAGGATCTATTGTCTCTGAAACAAACACACAATCTCTGGCTTCTAACTTGTTTTGAATTTTTTACTATTATATGGCTACTGTGATCATCTAGTCTGACTTCCTGCCTACCACAGTCTATAAACATCCTGTAAATAGCTTCAAGTCTGATAGCTGTGATTAAATTGGAATGTGGTTAGAAAATTCCTATGAAGTGGAGAATATTTCAAGACGGGCTGTGCACTAGAGCTTTGAGTGGGTATTGCTGCTACTGCTGTAGATGGACAGGTGACCACAGGCTGAATACCTGGGAGCAGAGCACCTTCCATGGAGTTCACTTTCTAATTGCATCTAGGTTGATATCCTGCAAGTGGCCTTTTAATGTAGCATGCTCAGGAGGAGAGACAAAAAGAAAATGCCCATTACAGACACCTTCCTGTCCATATTACTGCATTATAACTGTTCAGTGTCAATTCCTGATAGATTTTTCAGACCTCTGTCTTTAGAAGAGTTGCTGTAGGAAATCCAGTTTGATGGGAATTGCTCTGTTGTTTCTAGGGCACCTGTTATTCAGGCATCTTGGAAAAGTCTGAAGTAGCTCAACGATATGTCATAGTTTCCTTTATCAACTGCAAAGAAAATCAGTTGGAAAAGGATATGCAAGAAGTATGTATCCTAGTCCTTAACCTTAGTTACACAATTGTCCTTCCTCTCTGCAGGCAGTGCTAAGCCACGTTGTTCTTATACTGGGCTGCAAGAGCCTAAAGCGAGTACAGGAGTTTTGAGTCAAGTGTTAGAGTTTAAGAGTAAGAAGCCTTGATTAACAGACACCTCCTTAAAACACCAGCATGGGCTGCAGCAGCACTGACTTTTTTTTTTTTAAACCAGAGAGAACAGCATCCAGAGACATCCTTTGAGTCAGAACACGTGCAAACAGTACCTAGGGAACAGTATACGAGAGTGAAAATCTGCTGTTGGCCTCTGTGAAGCTGCCCAGCTTTTCTGCTTGCTAAATACGACAGCTGCCAAACAAAATAATTCCTGTGTGTCTCCTTTATCAGACTTTGGATTTTCTAGGAGGGATTCATAGTCTTAACTGCAGCCATTCTACTGATAAAAACAGTATTTATATACTCTTGCAGATATAACAAACCAAACATACAAATCTCCTACTAGTTTATTAGTTTTTAGCAGTTCATAAATAGGAAACCTCATTAAGAGCTCCTGAATCATAATTCAGCAGTGTCCTCTAAAGAGCTTTCAGTCTGTTGCACTGAAATTACTGAACTAAGCATCTCAAGCAGCATGTCAACTCATTAAGATCTTCTGATGTTAAATGGATTGTCTGGTACTGACAATTAAAAGATAGTGTATGTATTGACCTTTTGTTCAAAAATATAACTAATCAGAGAATTTAATTTTTCTCTAAGTTTTTTCATAAACTTTTTTGATTTATATTTATGACAAAGACTGCTTTTCCCTAATCCCAATATATGGGTTTATTAGACTTCTTTATCATTACTAAATTATAAGAGAATATATATTTTGCTGCAACTGAAACTTGTGTTAGAAGAGCAGATAAAGGACTGGTACAACTGGTTGATAAAAAGGGAAGAAAATGCATCTATGTTCAAAGATTACTCTTCAGAATGCCTGTGAGCTATCTTCTCCCATTTTTTAAAACATATTCTACTTCTGCTATGAACTCATACACAAAGTATTGCAAATTGCTTGAAACAACAATAAATGGTCCGGATCCCTGGAGGATCTGAAGCTGGTGCCTCTGTCAGTCTTCAAAAAAAGGATAGTCCTTGTGATTTTTGCATCTAGAAAAAGAGAGCATGATGAAAACATTTTGAGAATATAGTTTTAAGGAAAAGCTTTTTTCCCCTGGTAGAAGTTTTGCAGAACTAAAACAGCTCCACTTAAAAACATGTGTGTCTGCCTAGTGTACCCAGGGCGGTGGAAGGGAATGCTCTGTAACCTTTGCATATATCAGGGACCTCGTTCTCAAAGGATAATGTATCTTTTGCTCAGCCAGAGTTCCTTGAGATACTAAACCTCTCTTGGGAGTTCCCAAGCCCACAGGATGCTGTTAGGCAAGTGGGTAGCCTGGGAAGACTGAATAAAATGCAGATCTTGGTGAGTCCGTAGATCTAACCATCCTGTTATCTAGGCACTGCCTTCATAACGTTGGCAGGAGTACATAGGCACAGCTCTTCCCTTCAAAAAAGCCTCACAACTCTCATTCTTAAAATGGAGTTTATTTACTCTGACTGTCCCTTATGTAAAGGAGCCAAAGAAAACCGGGGAAAAAAATTGCTGCTTATTTATTTTGGAATTTCCAGCTGATTTTGATTTTCAGACAGCAGTTTAATATGCATCCAGGACAGGGTCTCTTAAGAACGTTGTGCCTGCAGCAATCCCAGTGTTCCCAACCCGTACAGCACATATAATAATAAATAATCTCTAATAAACCCCAGTGTGAGATTCCAGCAGATCTGACCAGGTGTTGGCTAAGGCTCCCCCCTCTCTTTTTATTTTTAAGTGAGGCTATCAAACAGTGTCTGTTCAGAGGATATCCAGTGGTAATCCATTCCTGCTGAAGCCTGCAGGAGGAGGAGGTACTCACTCGCTTAATGCACAGATGCGATAGCGCTTCTTGAAACCAAGGAGGGTCCCCATCTCCTCTTCAGTCAGTTCAAAGTCAAACACCTGCAGTGAGGTCCCAAACAGCTGGGTTACTTCAGTTTGCAATGAGACAAGAAAGTTTGTTTGCAGAAAGAATGCCAAAAGCAGGCTGAAGCACTGGGAAGTGTGCAGCAGGCACCCGTGTGTGGAGAGCAATGAATAAATGTGTAAGGTTAATAATAAATTAATAAATGTGTAAGGTTACGGTACTGGTGGGGTCTGCCTGCATCACAATTGGATCACAAGGTGGAAGAGTTCAGCTCTTACCTGATGTGTTTGGAGGAGGACTTGGCTCTTTACTTTTAAAGTGACTTTTTACATTCATAAAAAATTAATAACCTATGTGGCATCTGACAAAGGTTTTGCTGGTTCTAAGTTTGAGTGGGGTAGTTTAATACCATTAATGACTCTGTAAGGTATCCTCATACCTTAACATTTTCTTCAATACGCTGTGGAGTGACAGATTTGGGAATTACACTCAGGTTTCTTTGAATCTGGAGCCGGATCAGCACCTGCAGGAGCACACAGGGAATTTACGGGTGAGAAGTGCTGCCTGTCTTCTGAAAGCTGAAAATTGAAGGTGCCTGCATGGTTACACAGAGCAGCTCTATTGGTAGTCAGAGAGGGTTCACAGACAAGAAGCACTACCTAAACCCTTTCTAATTACTACATGAGCTCATTAAATCCTTATCCATCTCTGAAAGCTGAGCTGACACCATGGGAGTGGATTGAGCAAGAGTTCAGGATTGGCAGGGATGCTGCGTGGAGAGGCAGCCAGTGTGCCAGTTAAAGCCAAAAGCCACTGGTGATCTTCTGTCCATCACTAAAACAAAGGTAGAGAGGATATTTTTCTAAAGCATTAAATTGTGTACAAGACACAGCTGGAACTCCATATTATTATTCCATAATACCTCTGTAAATAGTTACTTTAGCACAAGTGGGAAGAATACATGTCAGCAGGGAAAATAACTCTGACCAGCATTAACCTGAGCTGGGGTTTTGTTGTGCCTCAGTGCAATTTCCTTAATTTGAGGATCATCAAGAAGGGAAATATGGTCAGGCTTGGACCTGTGAAAATAAAAAACAGGCTTCAGCAGTTGAATGCCCTGTTGTCTTCTCGCTCAAGCCCTGTGTGGTAAGAATATTATTTAAATGATTAAAAAGCATCATCTTACACACTTTAATTTAACATCTTGTTACTTCAGTTCCTGCCTTCATTCTTTCCTTGTATAACAAGTGAGCACATGAGAAGAGGCCTGTAGTTTCTAGTGAAAACAGGTCACTGTAACACATTTATGTCCAGCCTGGGATCAGGCTGGGAATTTCTTTGATCCGGATCCCAAGAATTTCATCTTGTCCTTTACAAGCACAGCTGCTCTGGCAAACGCCCTGTCCCAGGTCAGAGAAAGCCACGAAGATGGGAGTAAAAGCAAAATTTCTGCAGTTTATCTATTTAAAAACTTAATCCCTTTGTCTCAGTAGGACTGAAAAGTTGCTATTTTTGTAAGCATCTGCTGCTTTGGCTTTTTGTTTGGTTTGTTGTGGGTGGGGTTTTTTTTTAGTTCAGAAATTCTCCTACATGTTTAATAAGCTCACCAAAACTCAGCTAAGAATTCTCTTCTCTGCTTTTATCAACCAATTGATCCTTTTTCTTCAAAATATGAAACTGTAGTAGCAGCACGGGTATGAATTAGTGGCCTGAATATCACAGTAAGTGTGAGGTTTCTGTGGGTGTGATTTTTAATGAACTAGTAAATCTTTTTCTAATTACAGTAGTCATACTCTGAGTTTTCATCCACATCCTCAGACTGGTTTACTGCATTGACTCCAATCTACATCTAAGAAAGAAATCTCACAAAAGATTCTTACCCTGGCCAGTTGGGTGCTCCAAGGGGACAATATGCAGTGACAGAGATCCCTTTGGATTGGCAAAACTTTATCAGCTCTTCCTGAGGAAGACAGGGGTGGCTCTCGATCTCAAAAAAAAAAAAAAAAAAAAAAAAAAAAAAAAAAAAAAAAAAAAATCAAGTTTCACCTCTCAGAAGCAGAAGGTACTTCAAGGTTTAGCATCGCTGTGGTGACCTACCAAGTGCCACATCAGCTTTGAAAAGGTGGTTCTCTTTGCAGGTATGGGGTTTTTAAGGGGCTTTTAAGAGATGTTCCATCCAGTGCAACACCCCAGACAGGTGTGATGTCAGTACTGAAGAGCTGGAGGACCGTTTACCTGATTATTTGCAGGTCTGTGTCTTAAGCCTGGTTTGCTCAGGAGCCGATCGATCTGTTTGCGGTTGAAGTTGGAGACTCCAATAGCCTTCACCATTCCCACATCCACGAGCTCTTCCATAGCCTAGAAACACTACAGAGTCAGACTTCCTATTGAATTAAGTTCTTCCATTTTCATCTTCAGTGGTAAAAATCTTCCTGGCTGGGGTCCTCTTGTGCTGTGCCATTAGAACAGTATGTGAACTCACATCATGTATCACCATACAGATAAATAACAGCAAGATACACATAATTACTACACTATTATTATTTCAGTCAAATATGACTATTTTGAAATACTATCCCCAGGCAGACCTTCACACAGATGAAAGAGATTCTTTTAGGGTAATTCCTCAGCTAACCAAATAATCATCCCATATGAAAAAGCACCTTATTTGGAACAGAGCAGCTCGACAAGGAGCTGTTACGAGACAGCTAGAACAGGATGGACACTTGATCATCAACACTGATTGATTTCCCAAGAGAGATGTGCCATTTAGCAGTTGGATTATAGGATAAGCAGCGCTGTGTTCCCCCTCCATCACCTCTTTTCTTTTACACTAACCAGCAATAAAACAGCCAGACAGCCCTAATTAGATTGCCACCTCCAGCAGATAAGAAACAGGGGGAAAATAATCTACTACCAGCCTTTAGAGCAGAAGACACCTTTCTTCCAAAGTAGAAATACTTTTCATTTGAAGTTGCTGTCATAAGCAGCAGCCTGAAACATCCACTTTTTTCCTTCAAATGAGCGACAAAAATGTGCCTTATTCTTCAGCTGACAGAAGGCAAAAAGCATCAGTGAATTCTTCTGACTCTGGTGAGTCTCTTGTCTGCTTTTGGCCTGGCTGTGCTGAGCACACGGTGGGAGTGGAAGGGAAAGGAAGCCCAAAGTAGCGGCCAAGCAGGAATTTGAACTTGCGCCCAAGCCTGGTCTCCCACGCAGCCTGTGCTGCACACAGAGCTTAGCAAAGAACTTTGGCCAAGTTCCACTACCTTCTAGAGATGGAAATTTGGGTGCTCTGGTACATTGGCACAGGCATGTTGGCTTTCCTGAGGTCTGGACAGCTCAGGTGCAACTAGAGATGGGCATGGCTTCAACTAAAGCCACCAAAACTTGCCCAGAGAGCGGGGTAGGGACAAGAGCGACAGCATCTGTTAGCTCAAGCTACTGCAGGGTACACACACAGTCAAAGATTTCCTCTTGTCATGCCAACCCAGCCAGTTTAGTAAGCAGCAGATATAAAAATACCTAAATTTTGGCACAGTGACACAAAAAGGAGCCCAAGGACACAGAGAAATCAGCAATCTCAAATACTTTATGTCAGAAATTCTCTCAGAACAATTCCCACAGTGGAAAGCTTGGTGTTTTCAGGCTGTTATTTCAAACCAGTAAGATATTTTTGGCCTGTAAATGAATGTACCTCCCACGTAGCCAGAAAATCTGTATCGCTGGGAATGATCATGCCGTTTCCATCTGCAGGAAATAGCTCCTCTCCTGCCTATCAGCACAAAAGAAAAGCAACATTAAGGTCAGCTGAATTATTAGTACTTAAAGAAATCACTTGAAAGTGTGGGCAAGCAAGTGGAGCTGGAGACTGAGCTGGATATCCTGACTTATGTTTGTGGTGGGGCGAAACAAGTAACCTGTACCAACAGAGTAATCTTCAAGAAAATCTGCCCCTTGAGACTCTGTCCTGCAGGCAGAGGAAGGGCAGGCACTTCTGTGTGCCTCAGGCAGGTTGGGAGCAGGCCAGGGAGGTGACACGGTGGGGAAACCGGGATTTATTTAACCTGGGGTAGAGAGGAGAAGAGAAGAGAAGAGAAGAGAAGAGAAGAGAAGAGAAGAGAAGAGAAGAGAAGAGAAGAGAAGAGAAGAATCGGAACTAAGTAAATCACAACTGTGTGACTCTGGATAAGGAAATGGCAGCCAAACCCCACACTGTAAGAGGAATGTGATCTGGATGGTAATTTGATCCATGACTTGGAAATGCTGGGCAGGGAAAAATAAGGTGGTTTTTGTACTACCAGACCTAGTTTAAGCAGCCATGACCTTACCTTTCCTCTTGGGCTCTCCCTGCAGAGGTTTATCATTATGTCCTAATGAGGTTTACCAACACTCCTCCTTGGAGAGGACTGAAGACATGTCTAGTCCCAAAGGCAAAAGGGGCAGAGCCCTGACAGATGGTTCCCAGGAGTTAAAGTCACAATACCTTGAATCCCATGGGAGAGTGCATCAGGTAGAGATCCAAATAATCCAGCTGGAGGGCAGCAAGTGTTTTCTGGCATGCCTCCTTCACCAGGGATCTCTCATGGAAGGTGGACCACAGCTGTGGGGGAACACAAAGCCTGGGAGCTGCTCTCCTGCACTCAGAAAGGCAGAGCATCCTTGGCAGGGAAACACACGGCTCAGACACAGAGGCAGCCCAGGATGTGGCACATCTTCTCATCTTGAGGAAGTGCCACTTGTGTGCACCTGGTTTTATCTGCGGTACTGTCAGGCAAGTAAAATGAGAACGGGATACTCTGAAATCCCAACAATTACAACAAAGAAAATAAGCGAACCTGGTGAAAATTGACCCGCCAGCTTCCAGCAGATAGAAGTTACTTTATTTTTCCTACCATTGTTGTTGGGGGAAAAAACAAAACAAAGCATAACATACAGGAGTTGACAGGCTGAGGCCGGCGGCGCAGCGGGAGTGACCACGAATACAATAGCCCAGCTTCCTATCCCAGAGGCCACCGAGAGCACGGCCTCAGTTCCTGTCTCCATGGCTGACAATGGATATGGACTACAAAAAAACCCCTCTCAAACCAAGCCTTTTGTTTCTCAAGGGTTGACCTATTCCTTCCCCCTCGCTACCATCCACAAATTGCTTTGCCCTGACAGAGAGGAGTTAATTCCCAGACCAGCTTCATCCCGTGGCACTTTCCATGTTGGGACCTTGTCTCTCCTCCCGAGAGCTGGCCTCATGTGAGGCACACTATCCAAGGACACACCTTGCTGACAATAAAGAGCTCTTCTCGCCTCACCACGCCCTCCTCAAGTTTTTGTCGCAGCGCATCCCCGATCTCGCTCTCGTTCTGGTACATGTAGGCACAGTCGAAGTGGCGGTACCCAACATCGATGGCAAACTTCACTGCGTCTCGTGCTGCTCCCTGGAGAGACTGAAACCAGAAGAGAAGCCAGTGATTTGCTAAATTGCAGATTAAGAAGTTTGCTGTTCTCCAAATCTGGCGTTTTTAAGCCCCCGAATAACGAGGTATTCCAGTCTGGACCTGGCTTTCATTAATTTTGTGAAATCAGACGGCCAAGGGAGCCACTGATGAGGTGCCTGAGATGATCTGCCCTTTTCTAAGGATTGGAAGTTCACCTTGGGACACAAGGCTATCTTGAAATAAGTTCTAATTTCCCCAGAAATTAAAAGCAACTTCAGTGTGGCGTACTGGTGACACGAGGGAACCAATCACCTCTGGAATGTGCACGAAAACAATCCAGCTCTTGTTGACACAGGACAGGGAGGTGAGGGTACTCAAAACACTACAGACAGTGCCACCTCCTGGGTAAAATACACACTTGGTACTTAATAGCAAAATAAATCACTTCAGATTCTTTGGCTTGGAGACACTGAAGAGCTCTTTGATGGCTGAATCCAGAAAATGGCACTCTGAACAGAAACATGATTCAAAACCATGACCACCTCCTACATATTTTTTTATTTTAAATTATATCACTTCTCCAAGTTTTTCCAGTCGAAGAGTGTTTAGTTGGTTCACCTAAATTAACAACAACAAAAACAGAAAACGCAGCAATTTTTTCCCCCACGAGGCTACACACAACTAAATAGCCAGCTGAAAGTTTTACAAGTCTTCTTTTTTGCAGCCCCTTTCCCCATCCCATCCCTTCCTACAGGTGAGCCTCCCAGGGCAGCAGGGGGAGGCAGGCATGGGGAAGCAGGCTAGCAGTGGCCAAATGCTGGCATTTTGGAGCACCTCATCTCTGGGTGCTGCTGTAGCTTGGGAGAGCTGCCATGCAGGAGCGATTGGTATCGCTTCTGAGGGGAGGAGTCAGTGGAGAGCAAGGGCAACAGCATACCCTGAGGTTACATAAAACTGTCATGTGAGATGTTTTGCAGAAAAAATACTCCATTGCTGCATTTTACGAGGTGCTCACTGGGCAGGGCTTCGACTCAGAGCTGCTGGGTAAAGGGGAGGCCCTGTTACTGCACCTGAGGCGGCTGTGGGAACCTTGAAATCAAATAGCTTTAATGCAATAATCACCATGGGCTTGGGCCCTGTTTTCACTACATAACAGAAGACATTTTTTGTGGTGGCAGTGACGCCTTTCCCTGGTCTTAAAATTGAGAGAGCTAGAAACAGTTAAGAGGGACAAAGGTTTTCACCTCGGTATTTATTGAAGGACCCTCAGGTGCACCGAAATGCACATTGAAATGCACCCCGAAATGCCTCCCGGAGAAATGGCCCCCCACGATGTGATGTGTGTGCAATTATAGGCCTTGCTAATTAGCACATCTATCAAAGATTGCCCAGGGAGGGACTCCAGCGAGACCCCTCAGCGAGGAACCTTCCCCTGGCTGGGCCTGGCTTTGTTTACAGAATGTGTTCTGGAGAGGCCCTCGGGGTCTGGGGTTTCCAGGGTGTTTGGGCTCTTGGCTTAACGGGATATTGGGTCTGAGGGAAGTTATCAAACCTAAAGAATTATAACTGTGTGGGCTAAAAGCACTAAGAATACATAAAAGCTACATAAAAGTGTATAAAAGGGGTATAAAAGAAAAGCAAGAAATCATCATGGCATCAGCAGCGAACATGTGCCCCAAATTTTCCTTCTACTTAGCCCTAACCAGTTTCTATCAGCAACTTAACACATTCCCTCAGACAGCTCCCCCATCACAGCATTGGTGCCCTAAGAGGCCCCCCACAAGGCACACTTTGGTTTTTAAAGCCTACTTCAACTACTTTAGGCTTCTTAGAGTCCTTAGTCATCATAAAAATAAAGACTGAAAGGGTTAAACAAACTCAAAAGTTAAGTGCTGATAAGCATCGACTGACCCAAAAATATGGCAAGAATTTAAGATATTTTTACGGTGACTGGCAAAGTGTTTCATGAAGTTGGGAAGTTGTGATTTGACACATTTTGTTCCCAGTCTCAGATCCAGGGGAGAATCTACTTTTCTTATCTTTTTATCTTCCTTAAGAAGATCCGTTTCTTAAAAGTTTCAGCTCATTTCCAGACTCCTTTTACATTTACAGTTCAGTATATTCTTAAACCTACTCTCTTACCAGAAGTCCATTAGGTAACATTTGCAGGTAAAGAACCACCCAAGCTATAGCCCTGCAAAGTGCTGCACACTCATCTGCTGCCATAAAAAATAAGTTATCCTCAGTCTCTAAGGAATTATTGTCAATTCGCATTTCCAGATCCACTTATTGCCCCTTAAGTTCCTGTATCTACACACACTCATCAAAGATGACACCTACATGACATGCTGGGGTATTGATACCCAGTGCTAAAAGCAAAAATAAAACCAAAGGAAAAAATCAAAATACAAAGGAAAACAAGCTGGGCAGAAGTTTTTACTTTGGTAGTACGTCATTTTTTTCCATAGCTAAGAAAAATCTTGTACCTACTGACTACCTCCACACACTCCAAAGATTTCCTGAAGGCCGGGAATAAATACCTGCATTACCTGGAGTATTTCAAAAGGAAATATCGCACAGAGGATTTGCTGCGTTCTCCCCACTCGAAGAGGAGATTGGCAAAAAAATCTACCACGATTCTCAGCAATCTCCTGATGCCACCTGCCTGACCAGAGTTCCCCAGCTCCAGCAGGTACCTGCCAGGTCCCCAGTCCCAGGATGGGCATCCTCGCACGAGTGGGCAGCTCCAGGTAAGCGGCCATGCGCAGTCTCCTCCCAGCACCACACGCAAGGAGAGGCTGTGGTGTCTTGCAAAACCTTTTAAATCAGCTTTGCCCCTCCCTCCTGCCTGCTGACTGGCTGCACACAAGGAAAATACGGGCACAAGTGCTGTAATAAGAGGAGGCAGGGGTTTAGGTTTATCTCACTCTTCAAAGAACTTAAAAAAGGATTGCAGGCTCCTCATGAATTTATTGAGTGAGCCATTTTGGCAGTGTTGCATTGGCTGAGGGTACAGGTTTTTGTATACCTCATGGGCTCTGCTTTTCTGCAAGAAAAGTATTTGGGGAGTTGGCACATGCCCCAAGAACCATTTCTCATCTCACCTGTCCTGAGCACATCACCAGAAGATGCCACAAAGCTGTTTGTTGCAGGAGAAAGCATAAACCTGTCCACAGGAGGAATAATTGTTTAAAAAATTCCCAATATGGCTTCATCCCCACAGCACCAGGCACCCATATTTTTATATTTTTATACTATTATATATATATATATTTGATCTCAAGGCTCCCCATGGCTTTTGCTTTCAGCCGCTGTATGATGAGTGGTCACTCGATGCAGGAGAACCCTTTAAATTTTATTTCTGAGGTCAAAAAGATCAGGCCTGTTGGCCTGAGATCTGCCACGAAAGCAGGGTTTAACCAGCATTTATAGTGCCCAGGGCTGCTATGTGGAGATTTCATTCCTTTATGTGGTTTTTCTCCTTATTTGTGAGAAAAAGGGAGCATGTAGAGGAGAAATCGATGATGACCATGAATCTCTGAATCACATCCCTATCCTTCAGTGATTTTGTAAATTACATACTGACATTTTAGAAATTTGGCCTTTGTGAGGCATTTATTATATGTATTTACTTTTTTTCTGGTTTTCTCTGCGTTTCTTGAACGTGGGGAATATCTGAATCTGAGGAAGAGTCTGGCAGAGATGAAGCAGAGGATGTGTAATTTGCTACTGCATGGTAATCCTAAACCAAACAGAAAACAGAAACGAGGAGTTACCAGGATCTGCAATAATCTCTCCACCCACGTCCTCCTGTCTTTACCTGGCTTTACAAAGCCCTTGCTGTTGGTGCTGGGCTTCATTTGCACAGTGACTCAAACACAGGACAAACAATCCCGACTCCTTTGTGGTGGTGCTTTGGCAGAAAAGTGTTTCTGGCAGCAATGCCGGGAGCTGTTTTATGTCAGCAGCCCCAGGCAAGGACTCCAGGTTCCCACTGCTCTCCGTGTTACACCTGTTCAGCGGCACACCAGCACTGAACCCCAGGCACTGAGCTGAAAGGGGGCTCCTTGGATGAAAATAACTCCTTGGGCAGTTTATCCAGCATGAGGCTGGGCTTTGCTGTGGACACAAGGCAGCCAAAGTGACTTTTTGCAAAAGCAGCTCAGGTGGGGCAGTTTTCAAACCCCAGTTTTTGCACTGCCACACAGTTCACTCACCCTCCCGCTCTCCCATGGCCCATCTGCATGTGGTGATGCCATGATGATTGTTTGCTTTTTCTTTTATACCCCTTTTATATAGCTTTTCTGTATCCTCAGTGCTTTTACCCCACATACTTGTAATTCCTTAAGTCTGATAACTTAGCTGAGACCCAATATTCTGTTAAGCCAAGAGACCAAACATCCTGGAGGCCCTGCAGCTGGGGGGTCAGAAAGGCCCAGACACCAAGGTCCTCTCTAGAACGTGTCCTGTGAACTAAGATAGGCCCATCCAGGGGAGGACTCTTCAGAATGGGGGGTTCATTCGAGCCTCTCACTGGGGAGTCTTTGATAGACGTGCTAATTTGCAAGGCCTATAATTGCATACGTGATCTATCCTGCGTGTGCATTTCGGGGTGCATCTCCATGTGCATTTCGGCGCACCTGAGGATCCTTCAATAAATACCGAGGTAAAAACCCCCTTTTTTTCCCTTAACCGTGTCTGACTTTTAATTTTAAGACCAGGGAAAGGCAACAGTGGAAGCAATTTGAGCTTTGTTTTTAAGCAAACAAACTCATTGTGCCTCCAGCCCAAGGGTGAAGTGTCCAGGTTTAGCTGCCTTGGCTCTTGGAGCATTAGCAGTGGCTCTACCCTGAATTCTCAATGTGAGCACACACCTCTGTGCACGTGGCCTGTGGCCTCCCCGCTGCATTCACAGTGTTAGGAAGAACAGATCAAGAATAAACCACAAGACTGATTTTCTAGGGAAAATGTATCCCATAATATTTTATTCAAAAAACACTGATTACTGTTCATTGAAATTAAATGGGTTTTTTTTACTGACTGAAAGGATTCTTAAATATATCTCTGCAATTGTTTCCTTGATGGGTGACATCCCTGGAAGGTTATGACACATTTAAGGCATTTTTCATAAGCATAAGTTTCTAAATTTCAAGTCATAGTTAATTAGAAATGTCAGTCTCTTATCCCATTAACTTCCCAGTTCCTGAAAGTGCAGCTTTTTTCAGCTCCTTCACAGAAGCAAAGTGCTGGAAAAGCAAACAGAAACTCGGTTTTCTTACTCACCCATTGCAAGATGCTTTAGAAAGAGTGCAATGCATTTCTGAAGGTGAACCAGCTGAAAATTCCTCTCCTGATGATAAATAATACAGTGGGATTTCTTCACCCCAGAATAAATAATACAAATACAGAGTTGAACAGAATAATGGACCTTGCTAAGACAGCGAAATAAATACCTGCTATGCCATGAAAGAGTAATTTCACAGCTATGCTCCAAGATTTCTCAATTCACCTTCCACACATCAACAGAAAATGGGCATGATTTGTGAACTTCATCATCAGTACCAAAATAAAATCAGATTATACACAGATGGTATTATATCTACATTCGTTTTATAATTTTATATAATTTATATAATTTTAATCTAATTTTATAATTGCTCAGCCCCACAAAAACAGCACCTTTGTAAAGATACAGTCATAGAGTTTATTAGGTTGAAGGTACTTGCAGATCTCCAGCTGCTTGATCCCTTCACAGACTGCGGCACATCAAGAGTTAACGCCGCGAGTGTTTTAAAAGCCACACAAAGTTTTTCACTTTCCTCACCACGGAGCCTTTGATGAGCCCTTAGAACATTTATGACACTGTTCCGACTGTCACACATCCCCAACCTTCCTTTCCAGCTCTCCTTGTTTCTTGCCTCCAGCTGTGTGGTCTTGCCTTGACTGAACCAACAGCACGGAGTGACAGGAGTCAACAGGACATTTAAAAATTACTCAATTTCTTTACAAAATTGTTTTCTTCAGCACATTTTTCTGCCTGAGGGACATTTCCGCTTCATGGGCAGAGAAGGAAAGGAGAGAGCAAGACAACTCCAGCTGGCAACTAGGTGAAGAATACTTAAGGAAAATCCCAAAAGTTCAAGCACATCGAGGCGTCTCGCTTCCCTTATCACTGTGTATGGCCTGTATTGTGCAAAATCACTAATTACCTTCAGAATCTCTGCTGCTCTGAATATTTTCCTCTACAGGAAAGAAAATGCATTTAACCCCCTGCTAAGCCTGTTGAAATAATAACCACCTGCACAAATTTATACAAACTCATCTCCTGTAAATCAGAAGTGCTCCAACAGCTCCTGATTTAAAACACCTCTTCACACATCTCAGCCCCTGCAGTGGTTTATTTCCAGGGAGGGTTCAAGGAGTGTGTGTCGCTGATGCGTGTGTCATAAGGGTTCTGATCCTTCCTCCAGCTGTTTCTGGGGTGATTTTTGGGGTCTCCTGCCCAGCTTGTCAGCATCTAAGTGGTGCTAAAAGGACAAAGGAAGTCTGAAGCCCTTACTGGCTAGGTATGGCTCCCCCAGCTCTCCAGCCATACCACACACCTCCTTGGAATATCACACAGGCTTTCAGGCCAAACACTTCCCCTGGACTGGAATCCAGGCATCAGCATTAAGGAAAATGGTAAGGCAGCAGAGACAAGGACTAACTTCACCATCTTCTAAAGAGGAAATGAACATGTAGAATCACATGAATATAAAAAAATACACGAAAGGAAAAGTTTCTAGTTGCAACAGTTCTTAAAACCTTTCTCTAGCTGAGTGTCTGCTGCTTCTTTTTTCATAAATATCTGTGAATTCTCAGGTTGCTGAGTGCAGAATGTCGTTCTTGTGAAACATTTGTACATGTCCACACTGGCACAGAGGTGCTGAGCTCCATGGACAATGCACAGCTTTCTGAGACATTCTGATACTGCTGGATGGGGCTACTGAGGCTGCTTTTTCATGTAAATCAAGAGATAGGCCGTTTCTCTCCTGTGGGGGCAAAGAAAAAGCAAATCACAAGGTATGTTTGAAGATCTAGGTTGCAAGTAACGTCCCAGGTTTGCTCCTGCTCAGCTTTCTGTGGTTTAGGTTAACTAAACTGGCCCTCTCCAGTGTTCCCAAGATTCCCTGGCAGTGCTGTAGTTTATAGGAGGGATTATTTCCCTCCTATAAGCTCATTTTCTTATGATGCATCAAAACAAAAAGCATGGAGAAATCCTGACTGACACATTTAACTTCAGTCAGGATACAGGAGGGGCCCAGGGGCAATCTTAAGTGACAAGACTGCTCCTGCAGCCCACTTTGTGACTGCTCTGTAACCCTGCAGACTCCCAGCGATGCCTTAGGTTTTAACTTTCATATTTTTCAAATCCTGTACTGCCCAGTGTGTAACTCTGAAGTGTCTTGTAGCCTGTCAGCTGCTGTTCTCTCCTGCCAGTTAGATACAACAAAGCCTCTCCAGGCCTGCTCTCCAAGGACACCCAGACCATCCTAGGCCCAAAAATGTATAAACCAACATCTTTAGAAGGGGGATGAGCTTGGGGAAATTACATCATTAACTGGGGTTGTAACTGGATAATTAACCCTGATATGCAAATGGACCAAACTTATAAAAGTGTGAAGAACTCGTGACCTGGGGTCCATCTTGGCAGCAGCCTCTGGACTCCCCAGGCTGTACCTTTGAAGGCCCTTCAAATAAATACCTACCTTTATTCCCTTATTCCTGTCCAGTCTCTGTTTTTAGGTGGCCTCCTCGGGCATCACCAGGACAGGCATATGCAGTCCCACCAGAGCAGATGGGACACAAGGATGCCTCTTCTCCTCTCCTGCATCCCCACTACACCCCAGGCAATATCCAGCCCAAACCATTTGTCTTTCCTCTCTTTGCTACCCTCATTCCAAAGTCCAGAGCAGCATTAGGAAAAACCAGGGATGTGTTGGCATACCAGTAGAGGTTGGAATGTCCATAGGTGCATTTAACATCATCCCACGACACCTAGAGGAGAAAAACACACAAGAGGAGACCGGTAAAAACTCTTAAGAGACAGACACATTCTGATACCATGCCAGCACTTCTCATAAGAGTGGTGTAAGTGGCACTCCCAGGAACTAAACACCTTTCAATAAACTGGTTTCTTGCTTTTACCCTTTGAGGAAAAACTGTTCCTCTTCTGAATGTATACATTAAACAGATGTAGAGTACATCAAATAGGGTGTTCAGCAAACAGCTGCTTTTGCAAATCACGAAGCAGAACCTGAGGCCTTGTTTGGTTCAGAAGTGAGAGTCACTCTGCCCTCGCCCGGAGCATCCTGCAGCAGAGGTGCACAAAGCTCTGCAGCCTCCGTTTCCTTTCCTGCTTCCCTTTAGTTAGCAGCCAGTCAGACTGGATGAGACCCGGAGGAGCGTCCAGCAAGGTACAAAAGCAACGTGGCTTTGATGTGCTCACCTGGCAAACCTCAGAATCGTTGAAGCAATACCATTTGCACTCTGTGAGGCTTCGAACGTAGGCACAGTAATGTCCGCAGCTGCTTGATCCTGAGTGAGCAACAACAGCAAAAAGCTCGTACTGCCAGGTAGCCTGCAGAGAGACACAAAGAGGAACTCTCAGCGCAGCAATTCTCATCTGCCACGGAGAAGAGCAGCAGCCAGGGCAGCGAGGACGTGCGTTTTGTAAAGAAAAAGGGAAAAGATCAGACTGGCCTTGAGTATGCTGCCTTTTTTGCTCTTGCCCTCAGAGTTTTGCCTGTCGGCTATGGGCTGACAGCGTCCCTGGAGACCAGAGGATTGTGAAAAAGGCAGCAGGGCAGCAAAGGAACAGCAAAGAGGTTCACCACAGCCAACACTGCAGCGGTGACTTTTGCTGTTGCCACACTTCCCCTTGTTATTTCCTGGGAAGATAAACAGATCCACAGTGGGGCAGATCCATCTCAGCTACTTGGCAAAGCTGTCATGGCCAACAATACCAAACTCTGTGGCCAGCCATACCAAACAATGCTGCAGGGGAACTACCAGGGTCAGAGCTCCCCTGTCTTGGACAGGTGAGATCTGCAAAGCCTGGCTTTTGTCTTTAAGGCAGGAAGCTCCAGTTTTGGTGCCTTTGGTAATTTAATCTGAGCACAGAATGTTGACTGAACCAGCTAAAACTATGGGATGTGAGACAACACCAGGCACAGGTGAAGTTTGAGACGCAGATTTTTAAGACAGGCACTTTGAACTGAGACAAGCATTGGTGTGATCTCTTAAATTTTTATGAGACTGGAGCAGAGAGGAGAAGAAAATCTGCCCTAGTAGAACAGGGCCTTAGGAGTAGAGTATCTCACCTTTTCACTGTCATCTGCTTGGCACTGATTTTCGGTCAAGACTTCATTGAAATCAAGTTCTTGTGGGAATGGCAGGGAGTGACTAAGCTTGTGTGTGTGAGATGATCTTTCAAAGCAGAAGCGCTTTAGGTGCAAGGTCAGAGTCTGTGGCAGATGGACGAGCTTCATGCTCTGCAAAGCAATAAATAATGCAGTTGAAAACTAGGGAACAAACCCTGGGGAGATGGGGTGGAAACAGCCACCGCCACCCAGTGCATGTACAATGGAGAACAGTCAGTGCTCCAGAGAATATTTGCCAGTTCCACGGGACAGCAGATGCCAAACCTTCGTAGCCCATCTGCACACAGGGCACATCCACGTAACAGAGCTGTGATAACAAAGCTTTCCAGCTCTAGTGTGATCAGCACTATGGTTGAGTCCTTTTCCCACCCTCCCCAGTCCTAAATGGAGTTCTGGGTGTGTGACATGGGGAAATAATCCTCCAATTACCTGCAGAAAAGTTGTTTTCCTCCCACACTGTTGACAGAAACACATGTTTTGACCAGTCAGCTCTTCTGGATGGAAGAAGTATTGCAGAGAGTCCTCCTAAGAAGACAGAGGAGATTTCTTTCAACTGAATTCCTTCAAGCTGGATTTTTATTTCAACGTTATTTCAGAGGGTCCAAGCAAACAGCAAAGCAGAAATAAAACACAGAAGGCGTGTTTTATTCAAGGGACAAAAGGCTGCCTAGCAGCCTGAAAAAAAAGGTACCTCATTTCTCCTAGCTGCTGCTGTGATTGCATTAGTTGGGGGAAAAAAAAGAGTTCCACATATTCCACAGAGAAGTTTTTGATGTATAAGTGTCTTTTATACCTACTTCAAAGCCTTAGAGGTTTGCAAAGCAGTTCCTTTATGCTGAAACAGTATAAAGTGGTCAGAGAATCAGTAAGGTCCAGTGGCCCACTGGCATTTGAAAAATCCACTGTATTTGCAGTAGCACACACAGAGCCACCAGCACTGCTGTACCTGGATATCCAACAGCAGCACTCATTCCACAGGGACAGGACACTGGGCAAACACACGGATTCCAGGGCACCTCCCTGTGGTATCTAAGGTCACCCAGGTGCACATCACCGTGTAGTTCGAGTCTTTGAGTCTGTTACAGAGTATTTCATCCAACCTCTTTTTAGAAAAGCGATTCACAGCCTTTATTTTTTCAGTCCCCAAAGCAAACAGATTTTTTGCAAGCTTTAAAACTCCTCTGGACAAAGAAATGTGGATGAGAAAAGACCACCTCAAAGTCCCAGACACTCTACAGAGACTCTTGTAAGGATTCTTGGTAAGACTCAGGAGACACCAGTACTGCAAGAGAGGGCTCCCACAGAGAACAGAGAGGAATCATCTCCTAGGGAAACAGTGCTGCTGCTAAACTTACCAGAGTCTTCAGCCTGTGAGAATTGGCATCCAGCACTGGGAGTGGAAGGGTTAACATGGTGCTGTTGCTCTTTATTTCAAAAGAGCAGTTCTGACAGGCCAGATGCTCCTGTATGCAGATAGTGTACAAATCACTCAGCTCTTCAACCTGCGGGGGTGAAACAAAAGGCCAAAACAAGGTTTATGAAGAAGAAAACGAAGCTGTTTCCCTGTGGGTGGGAAAGCCCACGTGGCCACACATTTCAAGCAAGGTTATTGCCTCAGGGTTGGAACCAAGATGTGACAGTGGCTTACGTGGACAGGGTACTTCCCACTATTTAAAGGAGAACAACTCCTTCCCCATATTCCCTAACAGAGGGGAAAGACACAGCCTGTAAGATCAGACAGTTAAATATCTGCTTTGAATTGTTCTTTTTTGCTTGAAACTGGAACAGGAGCCTGCCTTCTGTATTAATAAAACTATGACAGTCAGTAAGGGAAGAGTCACTTTTCTCTTCTCAGTCCCATGGGAGGAACTTATATACATAATGTACTATCAGTGACTAATTATCATGAAATGCACGTGGCTGACTTCAAAGAATGGAAAAGCTGTGTCAAGATACACCAATAAATGCTTACAGAAATTTGGAAAAAAAAAAAAAGGAAATTAAATATAACTAAATACAATGCTGCAAAAAGATCAATCTTTTGGTTATTAATCAGCTCTCCCATTAGAATGGAGACTGGCATGCCCTGAAAGTAGGATGAGCAAAAGTTAACTGTGATTCAAAAATGCTGAAGCTTATTAAACAAAGATGCAATGAAAGAGGGGATAATTTTAAAAGTTTAACTTAGGTCAGTTGTGAATGGGATCCTTCAAGGAACAGGGGAAACCACATATGATAAGGGCCAAAGGTTCATTTCAGTGACCATCCTTACCAGCTCTGGTCTTTTCATCTGCTTCTTTAACAAGTTCCAGAGAGTCAGAAAGAGCTGGGCAGCATCATGCTGCACAAACACTGCACAAACAGAAAAACCAACCTCAATCAGTACCACGAACAGCACCAAGCACAGATTTCCCACAAACGGCAAAGGGAGATTTATTGTCCCCCATTAGATCCAGTCTCTTGTCCCTTGCTCCCCCCTGCAGAGACAGAGCTTAGACTGGGCACAAGCTGCAATTTCTCCATTTTGACCTGAACAGGCAGTGGGAAAAGACAGGAGGGTTTGCACCACCCAGTGCAAAAGCCGTGTCTTTGTCACCAGATGCAGGGACAAGAGGATACTCAATACCCACCAGAGGAGGGCTCAGATGGCTCTCTGAGTTGAGGGTTGTATTTCATAGCATCACAGAATGGTTTGGGTTGGAAGGAGCCTTAAAAATCATCTGATTCCACTCCCTCCACCATGGGCAAAACCACCTTCCACTAGACCAGCAAACACCTTCCAACGTGGCCTTGGACACTTGCAGGGATGCAGCATCCACAGCTTCTCTGGGCATCCTGTGTCAGTGTCTCACCACTCCCACAGTAAAGAATTTCTTCCCAGTTTCTAATCTAAACCTGCTCTCAGTTTCAAGCCATAACCCCTTGTCCTGCCGCTTCTATGTCACATGTCCTATCATGCCCTTGTGAACAGTCCCTTTCGAATCCTCCTCAGAAAAAATACAGGGAAGATCCTGTTCTCTTTCTCACCTTTATTACTCCACAGACCTGTTTCCCCCATCCCCTCATGACGGCTAAAATGCTCCTGAGTGCTGAGATAAAAGTGACAGGAGGGCCTGTCCATATGTGTCACTCACCAGATACTATAAACCCCTTGATCCCTCTCTCTCTTTAGCTGGAAGAGAGATGGCTGACTGCAAAGCCACTCAGAGTCAGGGAGAAAATGATGCAAGCAGGGATATTGAGCTTATCTTGTGTTCCTGTTTCATAAAGGTCAGGTCAGGGCACCTCCCCTTTCAGTGCTCTCCTGTTTGGGCTTTTATATGACAAAGATAAGGGTATTTGGTTATACCCTGTGTATCTGTACACATAGACAGACCCTTGGCATCCCATTGTCACTGGTCACCCATGCATTAAACAACCTCTCTCCTTTAGAACTTTGACCAGATGGGATATTTAGCCTGAAAATTCTTCTCTCTGCCCTTATGAGAAGGAGCAGGAAGGGGATCTGTGTGAACTCATTCTCTGTTCCACACTATCCCTCTCTTCTAATGAGTAACAGCAGCTATTTCACTATCATGATGCCAGTACAGCAAGACAAATCAAACAATGAACTGGCCTCTCTGCCCTGCACAGCCCTTTCCTCCTGGCCAGTATCCCTAGCTGAATCTTCCAGCAGTCTGATAGTCTTCCCACCCTTTGGATATCAGCAAACATATGCAGCAGGGTTTTTTTCCCCCTCTCTTCACAAGAAAGACACAGCATTGCACTCACAGCTGGGAGGCAGCTGTAAAGAGCCCTGTGTCATTGTGTACCTAATATTTCTGAGCCTCCTGACATTTCTGAACCCCTGAAGGAGGTGTTGGGAGTCTGCACTGCTTGTAAGTGCTGGATGATGAGCACCCTGGCCTGCAGACAGAGGTGGGCACGAGGCAGGGCTGCTTACATTTCACTCTGTGCTCTGAAAGGCAGCAAGCCAGCTCTGTGGGACCAACAGCTTTGCACTTGCCATACTGCATCTTCTCCAAGAGCAGGAGCATTTGGTACGGGACATTGCTCCTCCTCTGCGCAGGAGATGGTGGCACTGTGATCCTGAAAGGGGAAGAGGCAACACCCATGGTAATCAAGCTGTACAATAGAGAAATATCAGACATCACACCTGAAGGAGCACAGGTCAGCAGCAGAGGCAGCAGCTCAAGAGGAACCAGAATGGGTGCATTTTCAGCAAAAGAAGGAAAAAGGAGAAGCAGTCACCTGCACTAGCTGGCCCCACAGTGCAGGCTGACAGTTCTAAAGTAAAAGGCCAAAATTTTAAGTTGGCTTGCTCCTGAATATGGGACAAGCCAAGCAGGACCTCAAGTGCTTTCTGGCCTCTAGAAACAACATTAGTTACAGCCAGTTTCAGAGCTTTCATTGCCTGCCAGCCATTGATGTCCTCATTCTCAACATGCCCTCAAAATTTCATCGGTGTGTATATCATAATGCTTGTATTTCAACTATATGCCGACAAAAACTCTTAATTCCCCCTAAATTTACTGTGGCCCACAGGTTTTTCTAAGTCTTTCTTCAAATAAGCATGGTAACCTACAGTCTACATTATTTAGCTTTGCCCGTTTATGACACTTCTCGTCTCTGCATGTCTGTGATTTGTCTTCTGTCTCCTCTGCACAGTAGTGAGCACGTAAGAAAGGACTGAATAGGAAGGATCCACTTAGATGATTAAAGCTTCAGTGAGCTGAGTAAATTGAAAACAAATCAAACCAGTTATTAGTGTGGCCGGTAGGGAGACAGAAGCCCAAAACCTCCTCAAAAGCATGCAGGGACAACAGCCAAGCAAAACAAAGTAACGCTATGCATTCATGATCTGCAACAAGACTCTTTACTATCAGGGGTTAGCCAGGGCAGTCAGGGCCTAGAGGCCAGGGATTACAGTAGGTTTATGTTTACACGCTCAAAGTGACAGAATTAATAGTGGATATGGCTACACGTGACATTACACATCCTTTATTACAGCAGCCTGTGAGTAAACCTGGAATAAAATTACATCTTGTTATGGAAAAGAGAGATACAAGCCATAAAGACTCAGTTCAGGACGTGAATCAGAGATGAGTAACAAGCCAGAACACTGCAACTTCTCCCTTTGCAGAGCCTAGTCTGTATATGACAGACACAACAAGGCAGGGACCTCGCTGAGGGACCAAAAGCATCCCAACAGCACCTCGGTGATCCAAGCCTTCAAATGTACATCCCATATGGAGAAGGAGTGGGGACAACAGAGCAACGATGGAAATATCTCAGGTAGTTCAAAGAGGTGGTACCTTCGGAGTATCCCTGTGAAGCGTATATTCATGAGGAACACCTGGAGCAGAGAGTTCAGACAGCAGCTCTGTCCGAGGTTGTACAGCCCAATTGCTTCTGTGGGGTAGAAAAAGAGGAAGTGAGGCCTGGTGATAAGTACAAGAAAAGAAAGTGAAAATTATCTGAAAGTGGCAAACTCTTCTTGCACATCTCTTCTTGCACAGTCAGTCACTCAGTGTATAGGCCCAGCATCTCGGTCAGACCTGAAAATGTGTTCAGTCTATTCTTCTGTTGCTCAAGCGGATAACATTGGGTTTTGTTTGGCAACTGACACGAAAAATCCAAGTAAGCCTGGCTAATGATGCTCAGATTTCTCCCAGTTCCTCTATTTTCAGTACTCTCATAACACACCTAAACATAAAATAGAACAACAATAGGAGGTAAAGGCTGCCTGTGTGAGGAGAGTAACTAGGTCCCAGTCCATGGTTTAGCAAATCCAGCAATGCTGGCTTTGTTTGGAAAGAGACAGAGCCAGCAACTAGACCTCTTTTGCTCCAATGGCCAATCTGAGGACTTAAATAGGGAAAAAGCTCTGAGATTTTAATTTTTAATGAGTTTTTCTCCAAAAACTCAACATGGTTGCTTGGCAACGCAAAATGGGAATCATCTGTATATGCCTCAGTGAAGATGTAAGGAATAAGAGAAAAAGGATCTTATGGACAGAGAGTGGAACAGCAGGCATTAGAAATAGAAAATATGAGATTAAAGAATAGGCAAAATATTATTACCATTTTTTAAGTCTGCCACACCAAAGACTGATGTCAGCCTCCGGTTTTTGGCCTTCACCTCTTCAGTTTCCTCTTTATTATTTTGTACTTCGTTTTCTGCCTCCATGGTCTCGCTTAGTGCCAGCTCTGGTTTCTTGCTTCTTTCTTGCCGTCCACTTCTTTGTCCCATCAACAGTATTGTTCAAGGACAGAAGGACTGCAGAGAGACACAGAAAGATCAGGAAGAGTGGGATCATCCAGAAACACAGGAGCTGTCTATAGCATTTTCTTTATGAAAAAGGTGAAATCACAAAATCATTGAATGGTTTGGGTTGGAAAGGAAGCTTAAAGATCATCTAGTTCCAACCCCTCCTGATGCCTTAGGTTTTAGATTTTATATTTTTCAAATCCTGTACTGCCTGGTGTGTAACTCTGAAGTTTTGTGCATCCTGTTAGCTGCTGTGCTCTCATGTTGGTTAGGCATAACAAACCTCTCTGGGTTTGCTCTCCAAGGACACTTCGATTGTCCCAGGCCCCAAAATGTGTAAACTAAAGGCCTCTGAAGAGGAGGGGCAAACTTGAGGTAATTACATCATTAACTGAAGTTATAATTGGGGAATTAACCCTGATATGCAAATGGACCAAACTTATAAAAGTGTGAAAAACTTGTGACCCAGGGTCCATCTTGGGTTTACCTTTTGACTGCCCAGGGTGTACCTCTGAAGGCTCTTCAAGTAAATACCTACTTTTATTCTCTGATTTTTGTCTAGCCTCTGTTTTTAGGTGGCCACCTCAAGGCATCACCCCTGCCATGGGCAGGGATGCCACCCAGTAGATCAGGTTGCTCAGAGCCCCATCCAGCCCAGCCTGGAATATCAATAAAATCAGTAAGATTACTGCAACAGCATTTGGGATATCTGAATTAACATGGGTGTTGAGGTGTGCAGGCTGTCACTAAGGGAACAGAAGGGGAGTCTGACGACAATTGCTCATCCTGTCTTCCTCTTGTGGTTAAATAAATAAAGGAGCCTTCAGTTCCACGGAAACAGCTCCACCTAGCCAGGAAACTCCATGTATCCCTGTTCGAAAAGATTTGGTAAAGAAGATGATTCAAATTGCCCAAAAGGCAGATGTTGCAGAACTCCTCTGTTTAGAAAAAGCAATGTTTTATCACACAGAGTAGCCCACGTATTCAAAAGGTCGAGTTTCACCTTCTGTTCTGACCAGATAAGCATGTTTGGTTTCTGTACTGGGCTCCTTGCGTTGGTTTTAAGCGCCTGAGTCACAGCACTGCTGTGGCACTTTGGACTGTAATTTTGAAAGACATTTAAGCACCGACATAACAGTTTCTTTTTCTGTTCCTTCAAGTGATCACAGGCAAAGTAACTGTTTATGCAAGAGAACCATTATAATGCCTTGATTTTGAAGGGAGTATTCAACAGACCATTACTCTGACAGTCTCCTCTGACTCAGCTACTAAAGCAAAATAAAAATACACAAACAAAACAATATAGTAAAAGTTCAAATGCAACTACGCAAAAATGAAACTTTCCAGCAGCCCACTGCCAACGTGCAGAGAGAATCAGAAAAAAGTGGATATTCACGGGGAAGGGGGGGTTGTGGAGACCCAAAATAAATGCTCAGAAATTATTATTCCACGAACATTAAACAGCACGTAAAATCAACCTAAGGCCAAGCACTGAAAGAATGAAGAAAAGCTACTAAGAAAGGAAAATAAGCAAAATCCTGGTTCTGCCTTTCATAAAAAAAGAAAACCTTTGCTTTAAAAGCAAAAAGGTTTTGGGTTAACTGTGCCTAATAGTGTCAAATATCAAAGTTACTGCAGATTCAGGCAGAGAAGCTATAAATGGATTTTTTTCCACAATTATTAGCTTTAAGCTTAAGTATACTTATTCCCAACTGTACTTTTGATTGCTTGCTTTTGAAGATTACTTTTGATCTCTAAGTGTCTCACACTAAGATTCACTAAATATTGTCGGATTTGCTGAGAAGTTTTATTCGGGGGGAAAAAAACCCCAACGACTCTGACATTCAAAGACAGATTCAAGAACATTGCTTTTTATACCCAAACCTGGTGATTAGAACACCTAGGCAGGAAAAGAGAAATTTCATCTGATTCCTCCCTTGCCAAAACAGAGCCTGAACACACACTGCCTGTTTTCCTGGCAATGATTCAATGACGCATTCAGGTTTCTGAAAGCCGAGCTGGAGTGGGAGCCCGTCTCGGGCCGGTGGGTTTAGCTGGTGTAGTATCAGCCAGAAGGTGAGGGATGCTCACAGGCAGTGGGGATGTCGAAAGAGACAGAAAGGAGAAGGACAGGCAGCACAAAGGTAGCCAAACAACAGCTGAGGGATGTACTGGGGACAAAGCAAACCTGCAAGACACATGTTTTGTCAGGAAAGGGAGGATGAAGAGTGGGATTAAAGATCAAGCACAGGGCTAAATGGCTTTGGGTGACTTGAGGAAAACGTAGAAAGATCTCGGGGATCTTAGGGCAGGAAGGTGCAGGGGGATACAGGAGGATTTGTGTCTCTGGTTCTATGAAATTCTCTCCCAGTCACCGCTATCAGGAATCCTGTTGCGGGAGCAGGGACACAAACAGAACTTCCCAACCCTTGGAACCGCCTCGTTTTGGCTATCAGAAATACAGCCTCCCTAAGATTTGCGCTTGACCTCCTTTTCCCTGCACAAGTACAAAAAACAAGTGGTGAGTGAGCCAAGGAACCGAGGAGCAGGCTTTCCTCCTGCCCCCCATTTCTGCTCTCTCCCCGGAGGCCCAGCGTCTCGGTTCCATGTCAGGGGTAGGACTCGGTGCCTCAGCACACGTGGCTTGGCTGAGCCAAGCGACTGCACCAGCGCTGGGCAGAGCAGGGAGCAGTGACACCCTCCTCATACCCTCCACCCCATAATCATCTACCCTCACACTCACCCTCCCTCAGCCAGCACAGCATCCTCCCTTTCACTCTGGCCTGCTCCGCTCTCCATCTGCCCTCCCAAGACACCGGCTTCTCACGACAAACCCCCAGTTGTCTCTTCACGCCCCGTGCCCCTGTGCCCGAGGAGGGCTCCCACCTCTGGCACTGGTCATCCCTTCCTTGTCAGCTCCTTTCCCCTCACGGGTATCTTGGGGTGCAGATGGTGCTAGGGCGGGTCGTGGGCTGCAGATGGGGAGGCCAGGCTGGATGGGGCTCTGAGCAATTTATTCCCTAGTGGAAGGAGTCCCTGCCCTCAGCAGGGGGCTTGGAACTGGATGATCTTCAAGGTCCCTTCCAACCCAAACCATTCTGTGTCTCCACGGTCCCCATGAGGTGCTCCTCGAAGGGCTCCAGCAGGGACTCAATGTGACAACCCACCCTTAGAGGGAAGGAAGCACCTAAGAGCGCATCACCTCCACACTTCTCTGGGATGTGACTGAAAGGAAACTTCCCGCTTAGCAGCCAAACCACTCTCCGTTATTTCCCTCTCCATCTATTTCCTTTCCCCTTGACACACTGCGCCTCTGGCACCCAATCTCACAAACCTGCAAAAACGCTTCTTACCAATTCCCGCAGGACCAGCAGCGCTTCGAGCAGGACCTGGCGCTCACAGCGCTCCTGCTGACGAGGGGCAGCGAGGGCTCGCACAGCACATCTGCGCAGCGGTGCGGAGCAGCCGCTCAGCCGCGGGGAGAAGGAGGGCAGCGGGATTCGGGAGGGCAGCGGGAGCTGCTCAGCCGCGGGGAGAAGGAGGGCAGCGGGATTCGGGAGGGCAGCGGGAGCTGCTCAGCCGCGGGGAGAAGGAGGGCAGCGGGATTCGGGAGGGCAGCGGGCGGAGCGGGGCGGCCCCGGCGCGTCAGGCAGCGGCAGCGCCCGCCCCGCCGCGCAGTTTTCATTTCCCGCTCGGCCGCGAGCAGGCACAGAAAGTGAAACTCGGAGCCGCCCCGCGCCGCCGCATCCCGGCACGTCCCCCGGGGAAACGGGCCCAGGAATGTTCACTGCCGGTTCTTTGTCCCGTGATACAGATCGCTTTGCGTGTGCCGTCTGGGGGAGGCACGATGAGGCGAAACTGTCCGCACACGGTTCAGCTGCCAGCACGGGTGAAGACAGCAGGGACTCCCAGCCCTCTGCGCAGCCCCCGCCCGGCTTCGCTGAGCTATGGGAAGGTGAATCGCCCCAAACCGGGTCAAGGGACACTTCAAAGACAGAGTCGGAGAAGTGGGTATTTGCTTTATTCGGCGCGCCGGGTGTACACGATCATTCCTCCAAACACACAGCACTCCATACAGTCCAGTATTATGGGTAAAATGAATGAATGTTCATCACATTCCTTGGGACAGGAGTGGTTATACAAATTACTTCTCAGAAGTCATTAGTATCATTAGCATACACGCCACTCATGTGCTGTGTACCCTGGTGGTCGCACTGAGGAAGGCTCCTCTTCTTCCTCAGGGGTCTTTGTGATGAAGGCCAGTAGTCTTCATCACAATGCGCTTTTCACCTTTCTCTCTGGAGCATGTGCAGCCCTCCAGCGGTTTCTGTGCTGATTTTCAACAGATCCTGCTTCTCTTACCTTGACAAGATTAAGGCAAATCCTGCTTCTTAGGTTTTGTAATTAACATTTGCTGTCTCTTAATAGTTAACTGAGTTAACTATTGACCAACCCATATTGGCGCCTACAGAGGCCAAGCTGGAAACAGAGGCTAGCCAGGAGTAAGGGAAAAAAGGTGGATATTTATTGGAAAGGCCTTCAGAGGCACACCCTGGGCAGGCCAAAGGCTGCACCCGAGATGGACCCCGAGTCACGAGTTCTTCACACTGTTACAGGTTTGGTCCATTTGCAGATCAGCATAAATTCACCAATTAAACTTTAGCTAATGATGGAACTGCCCCTCAGCTCGCCCCCCTTCTCAAGGTGCTGGGTTACACATTTTGGGCCTGGGACGGGCTGGGTGTCCTTGGAGAGCAGGCCTGGAGAGGCTTTGTTATGTCTGTGTGAGCATGAGAGAGCAGCAGCTGACAGGCTGCAAGGCAGCTCAGAGTCACACACTGGGAATACAAAATTTGAAAAAATATAAAAGCTAAACCCTAAGGCATGACTATCAAAGGACACCAGCACACAGGAGGCTTTCAGAGGGGTTGTCTGGAGCTCACCAGAGCTTTCCTTGTGGAGAGGTCCCGGGTGCATACCCTCTGGGCAGGGAATGGGGAACCTGCTCACACCACCTGGCTCTGTCAGAGGCAGCACAGCTCTTCAGTTCTCAGCAGTCCGAGGTCTTCAGTCGAGGCAGTAGGGACGGTGAAAACCGTCCTGAATCATCACAGGGAGGGGTGTGGACATCTGTAGGGACTTGTGAGGAGAAGGGCACAAACGACTCAGCGTCTTGGCTGCGACTGTGGCAGAGGCTCTCAGCAATAGTTTAAATTTAGTGATGTTCCCTTCCTGCTGCTGGCTTGTGCGGCGACTGCCTGATAGAAGGGAGGGAGGGAGAGAAAAGCCTCTAAGCCATAAATTGCCTACAACAGTGAAACCACCTGATCAAAGTGCAAAAGGACACTGGAGGTCAAACAGGAACTATATCTGCCGAGTGGAAGTTAGTGAAGCAGCGTGAGCTAAAACAGCTTTTGGTAATGACCCCTGTCAGAGCCTGGGCCCTCAGTTAGGAGGAGTATTATGTCTTAAGAATATTTTAAGCTTTGCCTGTGGAACTCAGACATGACACACCACTTCCAAGGCAGGTAGCAGGCAGAAATCCGAGCCCAGAAAATGGGCTCAGGTGAAGGGATGGCTAAAACGGAAAGGTGCAGTGTTTGGGAGCCCAAGCACGCTGCCTGCCGAGGGTCACGGTGTCGTGTCCTTTTGACAAGAGCTGCTAGCTCCTGATAATTGCCACGGCACTTCTGTGTCCAAAGGGCTCCAAAAAGTGCATGGACTGCTTCAAGAGCAGGGCTCCTGGTTACTGAGCGACCTTGCAAGTAAAATAAATCCTCATGTTCATGGTCAGGATGAGATCTAAAAAGCCTTCAGGAAGGTAAGAAATCCACACCCCATGTTACGGCCCATCAGCCGAGATTAATTCCTTCACTGGGGTGAATGTCGCAGTACTTCGGAGAGGAGTTTGCACAACTGGGTCATTGTGTAAGGGAGGCACGACACGGACTTTTCCCACCTCGAAGGGTTTGCCTCTTATCAGCCCCTTGCTTTATCTGGAAACCCAGTTTGTAGCCTCAGGTGTGTGCATCCTTCTGCACCTGGGAGGCCCCTCCGTGCATCACTGGAGAAGCACCCAGCGATGGTTGGAGCCCTGAGTGCCACCGCTCTGGTCTCTGACAGCACCGGGACCGTTCCGGCGGTGGTCGAGTGTTTGAGTCGTTAATCGCCAGCAGAGCAGCGATTCATAGCGCGCACTGTTGCAGCAATTTGGTTTTCTTGGTTAGGAACATGGGTGTAGACTCTGCTGTTCATCTCTGTACGAAACATTGGTTTTTCCCCCATTCCATATCCTGGGAAAATCCAGTCTGGGTTTTCCCCCATTCCTTATGCTGGTGTGATCCAGACCGGGTTTTCCCCCATTCCGTATCCCAGAAAAATCCAGTCCGGGTTTTCCCCCATTCCGTATCCCAGAAAAATCCAGTCCGGGTTTTCCCTGCTGCCATATCCCAGGCCCGATCCGGGCGCACGTTAGAGCAGTGCCGCTGTAATCCCGATCGATTCTCTTTTTCTCCGTGTTAGTCAGCTTCAGATTTAATATGAACAGCAACAAGGTGTGCTCATCTCATTGAGTGAGACTCAGAGTGGGATTTAGTGAAATCCCTGTGTAAATCAATGTCCAGGGCAGCCCAGGGTGTGGTCAGTGAGGGTGAGGAGGGGTGGGGCAGCCCCGGGTGTGGTCAGTGAGGGTGAGGAGGGGTGGGGCAGCCCCGGGTGTGGTCAGTGAGGGTGAGGAGGGCAGGCCCTGCCGAGAGCTGCTTTCAGGGGTTACTGGAGCCTCTGGAGTGGGCGATCTCCAGGGTCTCTCCAAGCACAGCAGCGAGAGCCCCTTGCAGGAGCAGGGGAACGCCGGGGTGTTCCTGGGGCACCGCTCGGGATGTGCAATGTCGGGACGAGCCCCGTCCCCACGGGCAGCGCAGGAGCGGGGAGNGGGCAGCGCAGGAGCGCTGGAGCAGCGTGTGGGCGCTGGAGCAGCGCCCTGAGCGGCTGGAGCAGCGTGTGGGGCTGCAGGGAAGGTCCTTTTTCTTTCTCTCTTTGATTTCATCTTCCCAGTCCCATCCCAGTTCCCCCAGTCCCTCCCTAGTGCATCCCCTCCCCAGAAAAAAGGAGGGGTTTGATGGAAAAGCAGTTTAAATTGAGGGGAAAACCTCCTTTTTCATTATTGTCTGTGTTTCAATTGGAGGGGATCCCCCTTCACCTGTGATTTTAAGGGTATCACTTGAAGGAAAACTTGCCTTTTCCATGATTTAAGGTTATCAGTTGATGGGGAGTTGTTATTTTCTGGTTTAAATGGAAGGGGAAAACCTTTATGATGCCATTTTACGGGTTTGAGTTGAGGGAAAATCCCCCATTGTATTCATCTTAAGGTTTTAAATTGCAAGGGAATTTCTGTTTTTCTTTGTTTTAAAGGGTTTGAGTTGAGCAAAGATCCCCCTTTTCCCAACATTTGAAGTATTTAAATAGAGGGGAAAAGGGCAGGAAAAGAGAGAGAAAAAATGGTGCAAAACGTGAAGTGGAAAATGGTGGGAAACATGAGGTGAAAAAGGATGAGAAATGTAAGGGGGAAAGGGTGGGAAATGTGAGGTAATTAACACTCATGCATTTATTAATTGGGAATTTATGAACACTACTGTTCAACAAGGGAGAGATATTGTCTTACTTTTTGAGACAAAATCTTGCAGAATCAATCCCAGGGAGGAGGTTTTCAGGTCTGAAAGTTCACAGTCTTGAAAGAAAGGCAACTTGGGTATTTCTAAGAATTGTCTTACTTATTGTAGGCAGATCCTTCCTGAAAGGAATTCTGTATCAGCATAATAAAAAGATCCAGATTATGAAATGAGCAAGGAGGAACCTAATCAAAAAGCAAGATAATATCTCATTTGTTGCACAGAGATGTTAATAAATTCCAGTTAATTTATGCATGAGCATCCAATTAACTCTGGCCTCCATGCGCCTTAGCATAGCTTGTAGGAGGAATTCTTCCATGATCTTGCCAGGCACAGAGGTGAGGCCAGCAGGTTGGCAGTCACCAGGGCTTTCCTTTCTACCCTTTCTAACAATGGGGACCAATGTTTCCCTTTTTCCAGTCCTCTAGGACGTCGCCTGATCGCTGTGACTTGTCAAATATCCCGGAGAGTGTCACAGTAGCTGATTGGAGATGCATGGAATCCTGGCTTTGGCAGGTGTCTGTGGTGTCCCCGTTGGCTCTGTTGCTGTCATGCAGGAGCAGGAAGCAGGGTTCGGCAGCTTTTTGGGATGACCTACGTCGAATGCAGTGAGTTTATCATGTACATTGGAGCTTAAAGGGGCTCACGTTAAGTGTGTAAGGGAGAGCAAATCTTTTTACATCACTGGGAGTGGTGGGGCATTACTACAGCTGACAATACAGGATAATTTGCCTGTCATTTATAGAATAAAAAATGTCACTATATGACCTGTCCTGAATTTATGTTTACAACGCACAGAAAAGCTGACCCAATTGTTGACACATGCAATACAGTGACACAGAGACAATTCTGTGCTCACTAGGAACAGAGTGTATTTTAAAATTACTCTCCATCATTTTCTTCTTCAAATGAGTCAGTTCCCACTTCTTCATAGTCCTTTTCCAGGGCAGCCAGGTCCTCTCGGGCCTCTGCAAACTCTCCCTCCTCCATGCCTTCACCCACATACCAGTGCACAAAAGCTCGCTTCGCGTACATCAGGTCAAACTTGTGGTCAAGCCTTGCCCAAGCCTCAGCGATGGCCGTGGTGTTGCTCAGCATGCAGACTGCCCGCTGAACTTGGGCCAGGTCTCCACCAGGAACAACCGTAGGAGGCTGGTAGTTGATCCCAACCTGGAAACAGGAATGTGAGAGAAGGTTGCAAAAAAGCAGGAGCAGGAGGCAGTCAAAGAGCTGAAGAAATGTGAGTGAAGTTACAGATGCTGGGGTAGAGAGGTGCCACGTGGCAAATGCCGTAACAGATGTCACAGGGTGTGACACACACTCATTTTAGTACCTGTATTATTCTTCTGTTTAACGTACACTGACAAGTTTGTAGCTTTCTTAACAGCTACTCGATACTGAAAATAGAGTTTCACCAAGATACTCTGTAGAAACTAATATGAAAAGTTGGTTCCCAGCTGAGAGTTTTCATTGTTGAAGGAGGTATTCGTATGACAAATATTTTTGCATTGTTAATATCTGTATTATTGTTGAAATATGTTTCTTAAAACTGTTGTGTAGCCAGTGGGGAGAGGCTATATAATATTTCTAGTTTAGCTAAGAGATTCCCTAATATCAGCATTTCCTTTATTAATTTTATCAATTTTGGTATTTCCTTAAGTTTAGATTGTGCTTCAGAGGCAATGCTCGCTGGCTGTTCCATAGGTCAGGTCTGAAATGAAAACTTCTTTAAATTTTAACCCATATACACTTAGAATTTCCACTTACTTAAATATGTAGGAGCCTGTCAGTGGGCTGTCCAAAGGAGAAAAGGCGCATTTTATGTGAATGCATTCTTCTTACATTCATTGGGAAATATCTATATTTCTCCATGTTCAGTGAGAAACACACAAGATTGAAAGTGTTAAATACAGGTTTTCTGCTAGGCTGAACCTGCCTTTTAAACACTAAAGAGAAGCTCATGGCAGCCCTACTCACCTTGAAGCCTGTTGGACACCAGTCGACAAACTGGATGGTTCTCTTGGTCTTGATGGCAGCAATGGCCACGTTGACGTCCTTGGGGACGACGTCGCCCCGGTAGAGCATGCAGCAGGCCATGTACTTGCCGTGCCTCGGGTCACACTTCACCATCTGGTTGTTGGGCTCGAAGCAGGCGTTGGTGATCTCGGCCACCGAGAGCTGCTCGTGGTGCGCTCTGTCGGAGGAGATGATGGGAGCGTAGGTCACCAAGGGGAAGTGGATGCGCGGGTAGGGCACCAGGTTGGTCTGGAACTCCGTCAGGTCCACGTTGAGGGCGCCGTCGAAGCGCAGCGAGGCGGTGATGGAGGACACGATCTGGCTGATCAGGCGGTTCAGGTTGGTGTAGGTGGGGCGCTCGATGTCCAGGTTCCGGCGGCAGATGTCGTAGATGGCCTCGTTGTCCACCATGAAGGCGCAGTCCGAATGCTCCAGCGTGGTGTGCGTGGTCAGGATGGAATTGTAGGGTTCCACCACAGCGGTGGAGACCTGAGGGGCTGGGTAGATGGCAAACTCCAGTTTGGACTTCTTTCCGTAATCCACAGAGAGGCGTTCCATCAGCAAGGAGGTAAAACCAGAGCCGGTACCGCCACCAAAACTGTGGAAGATCAGGAATCCTTGCAGCCCAGAACAGGCATCAGTCTAGAAGGCAAGAGAGAAAGTGAAACAGCAGGGGCTGAAAAAGGTGCAAAAGACTTTACTATGTGAGTTTATCCTGAGCTGAAGGAGTGAGCAGTCATGGGCAATATACAGCACAGATTTCATGCCAAGTTTTCCTGGGAAAGGGCTGGTGATAATTCCAACCTTTGCTTTCCTCACTGTCTCAACTTATGACATAGAGAACCTTATCTGCCCAGGCCTCACTCTGAACTTCACACTGCTCTGTTATTCTAGCTGAAACCAGCAATGCACAACTGCATAATCTACCCTTCAATATCAGTATTGGTGCTGTAGGGCTGTGCTAATAATTAAAAATTACATGTTCAAAACCACTTTATAAAAATGCCTGGAGGCACACAGCTGGGAAGTGAACTACTGGGCTTCTCTCTTCTGGACCATGTCCAAGACATAGTCTGTATGACTTGCAATCTCTTTTCTGAACCATTGGTATCATTTGCAGTTAACAAGCTGTTATTTCTGCCCTTCTTTCTTCTGCAGAGTCCAAACCGCTGTTTCAAAACCACTGGGACTTACCAGCTTACGGACACGATCCAGCACCATATCAATGCTTTCCTTGCCAATGGTGTAGTGGCCACGGGCATAGTTATTGGCTGCATCTTCCTTTCCAGTGATCAGCTGTTCTGGATGGAAAAGTTCCCGGAAGGTGCCAGCCCGTACTTCATCTGAAGAAGAAAGAGAAATTGTAAGAATTTGCATGTGCTCCAGTGCCAGCAAATTCTGGTTGTTGTTGGCATCAATGCACGCTCTCAGTCACAGGAGGTCACTATGCCAAAAAACAGATGCTCCATCGTGAAGGGAAATGTCTCCATAGCAATTTGTCATTGTTGCATTTGATTGATTTATGGTGCATCTTCAGTCCGGCCACTTATCTTGTCATGAACTTGTCAGTGACAAGTACAGCCTGCATCCACAAGCCCCCAGAAAACTGTGTGAGGAAATTCGGGTGTCCCAATTTGTAGACATTCTTCTATTATTGGAGAGAAACTGTCAGGCTCGCACTTTGAATCCAAACTGAAGAAAAGCAGAATTTGAATGGCAAAAATGTCACGATAAACAAACCCAAAAGGTAAATGTTGGTGCAAAGACAAGTTGTACACACCACGTGTACCAACAATTAAGCTGCTGGAGATCTTCCTGTTCCTATGTTTGTAACACCTGTGACAGAATCTGGCGCTCTGTGCCACAAGAAAATTAATTTCAAGCTACCTAGTGGTAGCCCAAGGTACAAAGGGCTGCTTTGTGCCAGTGGGGACTGGTGGCACACCATGGTGATGTGAGGAAAAGCAATCTCATCTCCATTTGGCAGGTTTATTTCTGTACTGACCTACTACAGTTGGTTCCAAGTCCACCATTACAGCCCGTGGCACGTGCTTCCCAGTGGCTGTTTCGTTGAAAAAAGTGGTAAAAGAGTCATCACAGCTGAGCTTATCTTGCAGGTCCTTGAAGGTGCCGTCTGGCTGAATGCCATGCTCCAGGCAGAAGAGTTCCCAGCATGCATTTCCTATCTGGACTCCAGCCTGGCCGACATGAACAGAGATGCACTCACGCTAAGGGGAGAGAGAAGAGGCAGGGTCAGAAAAACCAGTGAGCATTAGTCCTCTTTATTCCTGGTGGGTACATTTTCCCAGTGTACTGCTTTTCCGGAAAATCAGTGAATTGTCACTGTCAGCTGTTCATTTGGTTGTTCAGCCCCACGACCACAATGAGACTGCACATGGACATACCAGATACAGGGACAGTTCTTTAAAAAAATCGAGATCTGTGTGCTGTGCTATAGAAGTATATGAAAACAGTCAGGAAAAGTTAATTTCAATTACACAGACCCCACCTTTCCTCCTGGATTGGCCCTGCTGAGGAGCACAGCCCAGTTTAGTTTATTTTTACTCCTGGCTGGAACCTGACACAGCCATGTGGCATCCTTCACCCTTACGCAACCCAAGGCAGGTGATGTCTCTTGATCCTTCTACCCTCTGATAGCAGGCTAGTCTGGAAACTTGGGAGAGCTGCTTTCAGCAATATTCACCTAAGGAAATTGCTTCAGACTTTCTTGGTTGAAACAAATGTTCCTTCCAGCTCCTGAGCAGCCATTAATTTTACATCACGGATCCATTGCTTATCAGGCAGTGCCATTGCAGTATAGCATGTTTATTTGCATGATTTTCAAGCATTGTTTCTGTGGCAGCCAGGAAGAGAAAACTATGTAACACCAGGCTAAAGTAGGCAGGTGTCAACTGCTCCAAAATCCTGTACACTTAAAAGTACAGGAGCATGAAGGCCCTGGATTTCATAAGTTCACAAACAGAATTATAAAGCAAATACTTCTGGGTTAGTACCAGCAATTGCCACACTGGGTGTAGTGAAAGGCATTTTTTTGAGGAGGGAGTGGTTTCATGCATGTGGAGAATTTCATATTTGGCTTCTGCTTTGGAGCAATTAAAGCTGCCCAAGCTTTTTGGGATGCTGAGGGCCCTGTCTATACCAGGGAGTAAGAAAAATTCAGGTCATAGTGCTGAGCAGTGGCCTGTGATCTGCTGTGCTGATTGATAATTAGCACAGTCTCTGGCACAGTTTTGGCTTAGGCCAGTTAATATTTTTCCAGACAATGCTTCGGCACCATGCAGAAAACAACTCATTGTCAAGAATGGTTTCCAGTGAGCAGCTCACTGACCACTGCCAGGCTTTGGAGAAGGAAGGAGAATTGAGATGCCCAGATATGAAGCAGGCCTGGCTTTAAGGGCAGAGGATGGTCCTCACTCATTTTTGTTTTGTTATATTGCATTTAGAGATAGCCAAAGTCAGTATCAGATTTGACCAGCTAGTTTTTTAAAAAATTAAATTCTATTAACTACTTACCCAGCAAAATCATCCTGTGACCTGAGAACGAAATGTATCCTCCCCAAAAACTAAATTTTCAGTCACAATGTGTGAGCAGCAACATCTCTGGAGCAGTGCTTTCTTCACAAATTGACATATATTTGTGTTTAAGGAACTTAACTGACGACATTTTTTCAGAAGCTACTAGAATTTCAAAACTCATCACTGCCCCAGCTAGTCATCCCCAGAAGTTCAAATGAACATGAAAAGCCAATTTAAATCTTTCATTCAGTGAAATAGATTATTTCTATTCACTGCTCATTTCTAAGCTGCTGACTCTGCAAATGCATGTGCTCTCAAGTGTTCTTGCACAACCCTGGTTTTCTCAATTGAGTTGTGCAAAAGTCTCTGAGTTATTTCAGTGACAATGGGGCTTCATAAGTCAGTGTGTCACAATCTGGAGGATTACTCAGGAGACCCTGAAGGTGTATTTGAGCTTAGAGAGTTCGTTTAATGCTGACTTTCCACAGGGCAGGCTCCTGCCTTTTCTTTGAAATCCCAGTGTGAATCTGTGAAGCTGACAGCAAGAAAAATAAGGGTTTTTATCCTTTTCAAACACAGCAATGAGGCCAGCTGGCTTTTAAAGAGAGTATCTTTTAAAGCAAAACTACAGTTACAAGTCAACAATACTTTACACCTAAAGAGCTGCTTTGCTCCATTCTTCAGATCTGCAGAGGAATTGGTCTGTTTTTTCACAGATAGAACATGTGAATGCTGCCTTAGGAAGTTAATATTGTAAAGTTGCATATGGGACTACAGTTGAAGACTTTTTAGACTGAGTTTTCAGCTGCACTAGTCTGAAGCAATGTCTCAACCCTGCTTTTTGAGCCATTTCATCTTCTCCTACCCCAGCAGTAATTTGGAAATATGCTGCCAAAAAGAGGAAGACAGTGGAAAACAGGTTCCTGATTTTGCATAGTAAACAGCATTAAAGCAGATGCCAGACTTTTAGCAGGGAAGAGAGCGGGCCTTCTTCAGCGTCACAGTAAACTGATCTTTACGTGATATTTTAATTTGGAGCCTACTCCAAACTCATGTTTCACATCCTACCACTAATGTACCGGGACAGGTCTGACAAAGAAACAGTAGAAAGGACCAGATCTTCTGTGAAACTAAACCTGAGACAGCTTTGACTCTTAAAAAAACAGACTAATACCTGGCTCCAGTATTTACTGCACAAAGGCAGACTTTAGTCTTCCAGCTGTTCCACAAACAACGCTCACTTCCCTAGGTCTGGGAAGCCTGTGGAAGTATCTTGCCTGAGAGATGAGCTGGCAAAAAGCAATGTAGTTCTTCCTCTGCACCAAAATTAGACTCCGTGCTAGAGATATGTTGTGGTACAAGGTGAAATGGATTTTTTCACATTCTAAGAGGTTTTGAGCGATTTCTACAAGTTTATAACAAACCCCCAACACTTAAAAACAAAGGGCATTTTTTCACTTGCTTAAATGCACACGTATATAAAAGGATTCATGGACTCCAGAAACACACATGCATACCCTGTATAGCTATGGACAGTATAGCCATTGGGGCTAAATTAATTTAAAACAGACACAAAGGTAAATAATTTTTTTTGTTTATTTCTAAAAAATTATCTCTCAGGAAAATGAACTGGCATCTAGAAAATGTGGTCACAACAGAAAGTACCAAACAGCTAAGATTCCACACCTCATTTATCTTATAATTCCACTAATTAGGGACTCTCTGAAAAAAACTTAATGCCGTAATGCTTCAGGGAGATTTTCTGCACTCCTTTCCCATCTTCTTATGTGGTAAATGGTGTGTGAGATCAGGGTTCTGATAACAGCAGCAGATCCCCCTGCCTTCCCTCACCCACAGCCCTCCCAATGCCCGTGTGAGCGGTGCTCCCACATCCCCCTTACCATGGTGTCTCCAGAAGTGTTTCCTTCCCTTTGGGATCACCGGTGGCAGGTCTGTGCCGGAGCCTGGCTCTGGGCTGCAGGGCGGGAGGCACCCTGGGCCCGGCACGCGCGGCACCTGCTGCTGCGCTTCAGTGTCACAGCGCGGTGGGAAGAGGTCACCCCGCTGCCTCCTGCCCTCCAGCACTGCTCCCGTGCAAATCCTCCCACACACGCAGGGCTCACACACGCCCCAGGTTTCCAGCTCGCTGCAGCCAGCGTTGGCACGCTTATTAACTTGGAGCGTGGCCACGTAACACATCGTGCACTGTGCTTCCTAACACCTCGGGATTTTACATCACCTGCAAGACACACACCATCCCAGGTCCCTGTTCTGCCAACATGTAGTTCTGTAGATGAAAATCACTCCTGAATTCCAGTACAGAAGGCATAAGAGAGCAAACGAATGAAAAAGAGAAGGATAGAAGGAAAACAAAAATAGAGATCTGGAAACTAAACATATTTACCATTCTTAAGTGTGCTCTACCAGCAGTATTAAACAATCTCCTGCCTTCTCTATTTAACATTTCAATTTACTTCTATTGCTTCTCTTTCCATGTGCAGTCATCCAGGCTGTCAGCAGTACAGGACAGCTTTCAGTACAGACTCTCACTTCTCTGTCCAAACACTGAAAGAAATCTGATTCTTATTGCAGTGTTTATTGCAGGACAGGTCTGGAGGCATCACCCCAACATTCTGACGCCAGATTAGTGCAGTTGCTTCCACCACTTTCCTCCTTCTGCAAGAGTTCAGCACTGGAAAGCAGCAGCTTGTCTCAGCAGAGAAATCCTCATGTTTGCCACTCCTAGGTAAAGAAGATGAATTTTTAATTGCTCTTAATTACTTGAATCTGAGTGTTATGTTTTCCCAGACTTTATAAATGTACTGTTCATGATGATGTTTAATGAGTAGACATTTAAATAGACAATTCTTAAAGTGTAGGTTAATCTACTTTGACATGATGATATTAATACATTGTTCTGCCACTGCTGGCAACCAGCAGGTAAGTATCTTCTTTAACACCTGCATTTTAACGGTGAGAAATAGTTCATACTGGTTTTTATAAACTCGCTTTGGTATAGTCTTCATTTTGCTGCTCTTTGCATAAACCTGCAAGTCATTCCTCTTTGATTTTGGCTGGGAAATGCTACAGAGTTTTCTGGAGTCATGATTAGTTTTTTACAAAGAATTTCCATGATAATTTCCATCTGCTGCTTTGCTTAAGCTGAATCTCAGAGCTCTCCAGAAAACCATCTGATTGTTGCTTTGAGACTAAGGAATAGGTTGCTCTAGTGTTCTTCTTCCACTGGAAGTGGTAACATGCCAGACAAGCTCTGGTGCTCTGGACAGTCTGAAACGTTAATGCTCACAGCTTCAGAGAATCAGGAAAAAGTCTCACAGCAAATACTTTGAGCAGTCCACCACCCAAAACCTCTTTGACACTCTTTGAGTCAACTTGTCAGATCTAGCAGCTACAAAACCTAAAAGAGGTGTGATTTGCAACTTAGTCGTTTGGGCATTTTCTCTGCTCTCCCCTAGCCAGTGGGAGTCCACAGAGACATGAGGCAGATTTGGCCTGGACCTGGATTCTTGGAAAGTTCTCTTGATGGATGCTGGCATTCAACCTGTGTGGGCAGATGGCGAGTTGCCATACAAAACCTAAAGCCTTTTTCTCTAATTAAAGATAGACACATCTCTGAAAATGGCATTTTTGAATAATGTAGAACTTAGAAGTACTGTTGAACAGGTTTAACCCCAGCTGACAACTAAGCACTGAATCAGAAGAGTAAGACAGAACCCATAGGTTGAGATACAGTTTAACACACAAAGCGAAAGTTGTGCACGCAGGCAAAGCAAACCAAGGAGTTGATTCACCCCTTCCCACGGGCAGGCAGGTGTTCAGCCATAACCAGGACAGCAGGGCTCCATCACTGGCTCGGGAAGACAAACACCATCACTCTGAATGTCTTCCCTTTTCTCCTTCCTCCCCCCAGCTCCAAATGCTGGGCATAAATGCTGGAGATTGAACTACATCAAGAGGCAAATGAAGGACAGTCAACTGCTTGTTCTCCTCTACTGTGTGTACCTCACTCCCTCCCTACAGGCTGGTTACCTAAATGACTCACCAACAGTGTCAGAACCGTGGATTACTTTAGAACAGTAATGTGCCATCTCACAAAACAGTGCACTCTCAGTAAGTTCTTTGGTGGTCACACAAAATCCTATTTTAATTTGGGAAGTGTAAGTCTTTGCATTTCCCACACATTATAATACCTTCTTCAGTACGTGAATGAACGAAGATTTAAACACTTCCCTTGTGTTCCCTGTGTAACTGTTTTCTGTTAGTCTGTTGCCACCTGCTGGGAGAACCAGCAGCGTCTCATTTCAGGATTCCTGAAATTTCCAAGGCTAGTAATTAAGTACCTGTATAACACTGCTACTCTGATAAAATATTGGTTTTCAGGCATTATCCCTGCTATGTATTTTTACTTTTTATTTGTAGAGTTTTCTCCCATAATACAGCAAGGTCAGAACTGTAGTTAGTTCTAATAAAAAAGATACATTCATCTAATAATGATGAATCCCAGGTACTTTACTCTTGGTGGTATTGGTCTTGGCCATCCCAAAATGCAGACTTACACTCTGCCAACATCATCAGTTGATGAGATCTCGTCAGATTCACACTGAAGACATTTTCTACTTATTTCAAATATGCTGAAACAATGAAATAATGTGAAACAATTCTGGAAAACTTTGATGTACTTTGTAGTGTATCAATACATTAAACACCATTTTTTTTCATATACTCAATCACAGCACAAACAAGCAACTCTACAAAGAGGTAAATCAGTAGTCACTTTATTATAAAAATTAGATACTGCAGTTTTAGTATTAATTGCAAAAAAACCCTGATAGCTTATTTCTACCTTCTGGCTCTCTCATGATGAATTAAAAACAATATAATTCTTTATCAGTAGTACTTCAATAAAGTCAAGGTTACCAACCTACACTTAAAATAAAGTTGAATGTTAAAAGTCCTGGTAAATGACATTTAACAGTATTCTAAAAACTATGTATGGCCTGTTGAAAAGACTGGTCCAAGCCAACCTCCAAAACAGCATCTCTGCCATCTAACTAAAAATGATGCCAGAAGACTACAGCAAAAAGTGTTCATTATCTAACAGTCACTTTGATAAGAATTTGGCCTGACTTCAGAGTGAAGTTTGCCATTTCCCTAACTGACTTACAGAGGACTTAACCTGAGGCCTTGCAAAGCAGGGGGGCAGAAGACTCATCCTGGTCATTTCTTGGAAGAGCTCAACTCCAGACAGAGCTTCTGTGTTTCATTCTACCTGATTCCACATCAAGTGTTGGCTGCAGAGTTGTAACTACACTTAGGAGTTGGATTACAGGAACCATTCAGCAATACCAAAGGCTGTTCTTCCCTGTGTGTGCAGAGTATCTAAGAAATTACTTTTTTATATGGCGAAGCACTATGTGCTACTTAACCTGGTGTACAGTCCCGGCAGACACAAAAACTTTGGGGAGGGATATAGGATTGGTTTGGGTTTTATTCTTGAGACAACTAGGCAAGGGCATTACTGCACTCATGAATAACCTGCCCGAGTTTGTCTGACAGTAATGCTGGAGTGCTTCTCTCTTTTGGGATAATTTAAGATGAAACAGACAACTATTTTGAGCACTGAAGATGAGATTGTTTGCAAAGTGCCCCAGCAGGGAGCAAAGCAACAGATCACACACAGTCTGAGGGTACCAACAGGCCATCTGTGTGAAGAAAACAGGAACAGCCACCACCTTGGAACATGGTTATTGCTAGAGACGAAGGGCACTACTGTTGTAAGACACCACACTGGGATCTACACGGGCCACTTTTCATGGGTTTGGTGTGGTCCTACCAAAAAGGCTGCTCTGACAACATTTTGTAGTTGGGGCTGACATCAGTGAGCCTACACCCTTTTGGCACAGGTGCTGGGATGACAGAGGCCAGTTTGTCCCCGGCCTCTCACCTTTCACTTGTCCCCTCCGGCACACAACAGTTTGAAAGCAGAGTTTTGTTAGGTCAGTGCTCCCTCCTTGGAATGTACCTTTTGTCAGTTGATGATAGATGGATGAATGGATGGAGGAGAAATCAATGTTCACCCCAAACCTCCAATTTCTGCCCCAAGTGGTCAGAAATGGAGTTGGTCTGGTGACAGACCTGCAGATGTACAATTTTCTTGCCACTGATCTGGGGAAGGTCTTGTGATGTCACAGAAGTATTTCTTTCTATAAAAATAAACTTTTGTTCTGAATGACAGAGCATTGCTAAACGACTCCCATCTAATCCAGGACTTTGGATACTGGGGACCTGGGGAGCAATTCTGGATATACAGAAAAGACTTTCTGACATCTACATTAACAAAGCAAGAGGTAGGGAAAGTAAAACCAAGCAACAACTTCAGTTGTTCAACTAGAAAATAACATAGAATATAATTTAAAAAAATAAATCTATTTCCTGACCACCACCACCACGTGCTTCTAAGAATGACTATGCATCAGGCAAGCAGAGTGCTGTAATTTGCATTTAAGAAGAGTAGATACAGTACAACAGTCTTTGTGGCCCACCCACCTCATCTTTCTGGCTTAAATATGACTAAAATCCAGTGTGCCTGTACAAAGAGGCATCAGTCACAAGAGAAACCATGGCTTTCAAAATGCAATAGGCTTTACTTTCTCCAGTGTTTTTCTTCCGTGTGCTTGTTCTAAATCCCATGCTGCAAGAACCGGGCTTTTCAGATGTCTTCAGGCAAAACAGAATATTCCCCTCATCAGTGGTACTCCATTGCCTGCTACAGTTATGCCTCCAAGAACACTATTGCACTTGTTCAGAGAACTGCCCAGCATTTGCAAGGATGAGAACTTCTTCCATAGTTCATAACTGGCTACACAACCATCACTCAAGAGACACACCTAAAGCAAAGTGTTTGAAAAGGACGATTCTTACTCAATTGTAGATATGGAAGGAGTGGCTTTACCCCAGTGTTGGACAGGACCGAGAAAAATGTCAGGAATACTCGCTGTGGTTTCAAAATTCACACACCATCATTTCCTGTCTGAAGAAATTCCAAGAGTCCACAGGTGGTCATCTCAGATTTCAACAGTCCCTGAAGAGCCTGGTAACATCCCCAAGACAAGGTGACACTTTCAGTGATGGAAGACACTTAGTCTCGAATTGGAGGCCTATGGATTGGAGAAAGCACAGCTGCCCAAGCCTGTCGGAAGAGCTGGACCAGTTTGTAAATGAATGGCAGCGACGTGGGAGAAGCTGCAAGGCAGAACAAAAAGGTAAAACTAACTACGTAAACCTAACTTACACTAAACATATTAAGAACTACTCCCAACTACAGTTAATAAAAACCTAGTTTTCTTCCTTCCTTCGGTTCAGTTCTTGGATCTTTACTCTGGGTCCTGCTCCCTAGCAAGCTGCCTTCACTATTTTCCAATGGATTGTTTGTAGAATAACAGTGGAGCATCTGTCACGCAGCAGAAGGGGAAACATCCATCCCCACCCCATCCCAGCTGCCATCTCTATGTCACAGCACCAGCCCATTTGTCAGGGAGAGCAGCAGCCATCACCAGTGAAACTCTGGCATAAGATGATCAAATGCATGGTACAGTGCTGCTCCCAGGAACTCTCTGCTTTCCTGACGGGACAGCCTCTTGGGCAATCACTCATCCAGGGGACATCACCACCAGCTGGCTGAGGAAAAGGCTGAGTCTAGGACAGCTCTGCCTGCCTCTCACAGTCTGTACCTTGGCTGCTGGAAAGAGTTTTCAGAAAACTGGCATTTGTAGAGCTTCACCTTTCTACATGGACTGCAACTGGAAACATTAGGCACAGGAAGTTCCTAGTCACCCACTTTTTGTGTCTCCCTGAGACATTTACACAGACCAAATTTATTAAAAGCAACTCATTTCTTCTCCATAACCATAATGGAATTTTAAAAATTGGAAATCTTATTCCTGTACCTGGGTCTAATCTCACCACCACCAGGTACAGCAAAAAAGTAGCCAAGAGCATCTTCTTGTAAGGAAGTAAATAGAAGTGGTTTGACATGGACCTCAGGGCTCTACGTAGCAACGTCAACATGGTCAGGAGCTTTTGGGACAGCGCTCCTGGAAAACAAGAACAGAAAGGCTGTTAGGGGAAAAGAAAGTTTAAAAACTAATCACATAGATACAGACAATAAGAAACTAAGATACTACAAGTCTGATTGCATGAGAGGTGGGTTGGGTTTGGGTTTCTGTGTGACAGGGAACAGAGAAACAGTACAATTTTGTAATACAATTCATTATACTTCTTTTTTAGGCATCTCCTTTAGTACAATATGATCTTATACCACAGTAGTGCCAGCTTCTCTCCTGGGAGAAAACATCAAATGATTTACAGTTCTGGAGAAGAAGCAGTACTTTAAATGCTAGACATGCATTGTTCTACTTGGACTCAAGCGTAAATGGAAATGGAGCAAACCGTGCACAGAGCCAACAAAACATACCCTCAGAGGATTGCCAGGTAGTCTTAGTTTTCCTTTTTTGCCTTAAAAAAAAAACCCCAAAACCTCCACAGTGCTTTTGATCCTGGACATTAATTGTCATCTCCTGATGTTGGCAGAGACTACATATACTTTGCAATTCTCAGCAAAGGTATCACTGGGTCTTTTACTTCCTGCTGTGGTACACAATGGGACTTCCTCATGGCTTGTTTATCACAGCAAGAACCTTAATACATAGTTAATACTTGCTACCTCAAGTTGGTCGCCAGTAAGGGACCAACTTGAAATGAAACTGTAAAAAAGGAGCACAAACAACAGAGGGAAAGCCCACCCAGAACAGTTTCTGTCCCTGGGTCTTGCTGCTCCTCAGCAGCCGAGCGCGTCTCTTCCTGCTGAGTCCACTGACAGCGGCTCTCGCAGATGGTGCCGAGGAACGCCAGCTGCTGCTCACTGTCAAACACATCACAGCCTCGCACCAGCTCCTCCGCGCCCTCAAAGCGGCCCAGCGGCAGCAGCACGTGCAGCAGGTAGAGCTCCAGCAGGGACCCGTACTCAGGGAGACTCCGGTTGGCGGGGTCTCTCAGCCAGCTGCTGCCAACCTCCAGCATCACCTGCGGCTCTCTCACTTTGCTGTACAACAGGATACTGAAATACAACGGAGAACTATGAGAACACCTTAAGTCTTTGTCAAAGCTGACATCGCTGACAGCTACTGCCCACAAGCAGCTCTCGTGAAGGTATGAAGCAGGGTCTACATCGAAGCAGAGAGAAATCAGAGGCAAACAGGTGCAGCTATTGACGCAACCCTCTCAGCATCACCCCTTTTGTACCTGATCACCGTGAAGCAATCTTGCAGGCATGCTCCAGCACACACAGGTCAAGAACAGGCCTGTCCCGGATCTCACTTACACCACGCAAAGTGAAAATACCATGTAATACCCAAGCCTGGCCTGCTGTTATAACTAACGCAAGCCCTGTGTGTATATCTGACAGCAACAGACAGAAACTCACCACAGCTCCAGAACTTTTGGAGGCAGATGTTCAGGGGCATGGTAATACTGTAGGACCCAAGACAGAACTTCTCTCCACCGGTTCATCTCGGCCAGTGCCTGAATCCCCACAACACAAAGGGAGCATTTCACTTCTGCAAAACTGGTAAGGAACAGACACCTAAATAAGTGCTTCTCACAGCCACATTTCCCCTCGCACCCCTTCCAGTGAGCTTCAGTGCAGCCCAGGTACTCCACAGTTTTCTGGCAGCTGTTTCCCCTCCTTCCCCTCTACGTGCCCCCTATAAAAAGGCCGGTTCGACCTCCGAGGATATGCACTGCGACTGTATCTCTAAGAGAACGAAGGGAAGACTCCTGGGCACACCTCACTTCCCTCAAATACGCACACATCCCTTCATACGAAACATGTTAACATCGACAGGGCTAAAAAAAACCCCAAAGCAGGGCAGGCATGGCCTGAAGTTCAAAGCCAGCCCGGCGCTGATGCGACACCGAGCAGCTTCCCAGCGCCGCTCCGTCCCCTCCGCACGCCCGGCACCGTTCGCACCTCTCGTGGCCGGGGCCGGGGCCGGGCCCCAGGCTGTCGCAGCCCGCCTCACACCGCTCCACGGCGGCGGCGAAGTCCCGGTGCAGCACCAGCAGGTCCGCCGCCTCCTCCAGCAGCGCGGCGGCCTGCGCCGGCCCCGGGGCCCAGGCGGGCGGCTCGCCCCGCATGGCGCCGGCGGGAGGGCTCTCCCCGCGCCCGCACGGCTCCGGCTCCGGCTCCAGCGCCGCCACCGCCCCCGCCGGGGCCCGGCTCCGCTCCGCTCGGGCACGCACCGCAATGCCGAGATGCAGCCCCGGCCCCGCCGCCTCCCGGCAGCGGAAGGGCCGCCCCGGCGAACATCCCCCGGCCCCGCGGGCCGCCGGGACGTGTAGTCACTGCAGCCGGAGGGGATCGACGGCTGCCGGGGCTGGCGGAGGGCAACGGGGATGGTTGGGGGCTGGAGCATCTCTTATGAGGAAGGGCAGAGGGAGCTCGGTCTGTTCGGCCTTGAGAAGAGACGACTGAGAGGGAACCTCATTAATGTGTATAAATACCTAAAGGGAGATGCTAAGAAGATAAAGCCAGGCTCTGCTCAGTGCTACCAAGCAATAGGACAAGACGCAACGGGCAGAAACTGATGCAGGAGAAGTTCCACCGGGACAGGAGGAAGAACTTCGTTCCCGTGCGGTGATCATGCACTGAAACAGATTGCCCAGAGGAGGTGTGGAGTCTCCCTTTATGGAGATATTCCAGAATCGTCTGGATGCAATCCTGTGCCGTGTGCTCTGCAATGACCCTGCTCGAGCAGGGAGGTGGGACCAGAGGACACACTGTGGTCCCTTCCAACCTAACCCCTGCTGTGACTCTGCGGGGATTAGCGGCGGAAAGCGGGGTCTCGGGGGGCGCTCCGAGAGGCTGCGGCCGCAGCTGTGGTGATGCCATGATGATTTTTTTCTTTTTCTTTTATACCCCTTTTATATACTCTTTTATATAGCTTTTATGTATTCTTAGTGCTTTTAGCCTACACAATTATAATGCTTTAAGTTTGATAACTTCCCTTAGACCCAATATCCCGTTAAGCCAAGAGCCCAAACATCCTGGAAACCCCAGACCCCGAGGGCCTCTCCAGAACACATTCTGTAAACAAAGCCAGGCCCAGCCAGGGGAAGGTTCCTCGCTGAGGGGTCTCGCTGGAGTCCCTCCCTGGGCAATCTTTGATAGATGTGCTAATTAGCAAGGCCTATAATTGCACACACATCATCACATCGTGGGGGGCCATTTCTCCGGTGGGCATTTCGGGGTGCACTTCGATGTGCATTTCGGTGCACCTGAGGGTCCTTCAATAAATACCGAGGTAAAACCCTTTTTCCGTCTTAACCGTGTTTAGCTCTTAATTTTAAGACCAGGGAAAGGCGTCAGTGGGACCGCGGCGGTGCCGGACCGCGATCGCTGCCCATCCCTGTCGAAATGCCCTTCCTTCGGCTTCTCCCTCGTGTGGCTGCCCAGGGAAAGGGGCCGAGCCGGCGCTGCCCACCTCGGCTGTTCTCCCCGCGGCCGCCGGGCGTCAGCCCAGCCCCGAGTGTGCCCTAGCCGAGTCTGCGGCTCTCCTCACCGCGGCCGGGACCGGGAGAAGGGGCTCGGCGCGGTGCTAAAGGGAGAGCGCTCCCCGCCGCTCCCGCAGCACCGCCTGCGCGGGCGATGGATGCTCTCCGCTCCCGGCCGCCTCTTCCTCCGGGCACCTCTCCTCAGGCACCCCGTGCCCGCAGTTTTAAGCACATTGCTCTGTTAATGGAGTTCGGGCGTACTGACAGTGTCTGCAGCAGCACCCGGCAGGCAGGCATTCACATTCTCCTTCACTTGTTATTTAAAAACAACAGGGTGTCTTGGTTACAACGTAATTACGGCAGTCAGCGCAAACGCTCTTCAAAAATGGATCTCTGCAGGAGAGACAGGATTGATTTATCTTGTAGGCTTTTTTAACAATTGACACATTTATCTGTCCCCGTACTATAATTGTTTAATTAAAATTCAAATGGGCTAATACAAAACATTGCTAAAGAGTGAAACACATCTTTTAAAGGGGATTTTCTATGCCATTTCCGTGTGGCGAATATGATTAAAAACTTGATCATAGCTCTCTTTTTCTAGGTAGCTGTTTCCAGGAGGCAGCACCAGGTACCTGCCCCTCACGGCAGCAGCAGGAGCACCCCTGCAGTAGCAGCTTTCACTCAGCCGTGCATCCTAGGGGTTGGCACACTGCCCTTAACTATGGAAGAGGTTCCTGAAGGATTCGGCCTGGCTAAGGTGAAGCCACAGCACAGAAACTTTGCGAAAGGAAAGGCCCAGCAGCAAGCAAAGGCAGAGGTAAAGGCGTTTCAGCCTTCTGTTTCGGTTGCTTGGCACTTGCAATTTGGAAAACAACATTCCTTTTTGGGAACTACAAGTCCCAAAGTGCACTGTAGGAAGAACGTGCTTCGTACCAGCTAGTGCCCAGCACAAATTCCCAAATATGGATAAGGAATCAATTTTGAAAAAGACTCACACTGGCTGGATGCTCCTCACTGAGACTCAGAAAAGGAGTGAGACAGCACAAAAACAAGGTAAGTTTGCGTTATGCAAAGATGCCGTTCAAGGATTTCTTTCATGGGGAGCAGCCAATAATGTTCTGTCCCTTAGAATGCAGCTCAGCACTGCTCTGGTGATGTTTGAATTAGGTGCTGTGGTCACGGAGGCAGCTTTTGGAACGGGGCTGCTGTTTCAGGTGGGGGAGTGAGCAGCAGGAGCAACTGTGCTGCGGAGTGAGTCAGATCCTGTTTCCCTGCAGATGCTCCTTGCGAATAAAGACCTACGAAAAGATAGTGAGCTGCAACATTGATGCGGTTATATCAGAGGCCGGGAAGGGTCAGGGAGAAGTGGGATTGTTCTGTAGAGCAGATCTGTATGAGTTGCAATGTGTGGTTCTGTAAGAAGCCAAGATGGACAAGCAGCCTTGTAATAACAATAATAATAGGTTAAATTAATTTCTCTGTAAGGCATGGTAGAATGTTTTTGTACTTCACCCCTCTTCCTAGAGGGGACAGTGTGGTGCCTTGAAGGCCAAACCTCTTGCAGCTCTCTGACCTGCAAATAACACTCAGTAAAAGGATTGTTTAACTTCAGGCCAGGAACAATTACCTGTTCCACTGGCAATTTGTTAACAAGCAAAATGAAATTATTCTGAAATATAATCATCTTCTTGGAGATGAGAGATGCTTGAGCTCCATTCTCGGGCATGCGTGAAGCCTCGGTGGGTGACCTGGTCACGGGCAGTGCCGGCTCCTGCCTCTGTTTCTCTCCCTGGCAGTCAGGCAGACTCCTGGTGCAGCTCAGATGCTGTGTGGACACTCTTCTGCTGGCTGACGTCAAGTGCAGCTGGTCAGCTGCACCCGTCATCCCAGCACCCTCCTCCTACTATGTAGGGTCATGGAGCAGCGCAGTGGGCACGGCACAGTGCTGCAAATGGAGGAGGTGCAGTCCAGCCCTGGAGGGGAGCCTGAGACTGGGCTGCTGAACCGAAGTGTCACATGGATACTTGTTGCCAAATAAGAGTGATGCTGTTTTTCCATCTTTCCTTCAATGTGAGCAGCTTAAATTGTCTTAAAGCTGAAAGGATCCCTCTCATACTTGAACCAGCCCACATAGCAGGGCAATCTATCCTGCTACACAAGCACTGGAGGAAAGCAGCATGTTTGCTGTGCTCCTGGATAACAATTTCTAGTAACCAGAAAAGCTAAACAAACTTGCTGTCAGTGACAGGTAGTATGAGGGAGTATTACAGTGAGTTTTGTGTCCTGGGTGGCATGTCCATGCCCAGCTCATTATATGAAGTCAAGAAGTTTTCTTCCTGTAGTCATCCTAGTTTTGTACAGGAGAAGAAAAATGAGTTTCAGCTGGGCCTTGTTTGTGTGTGCATCATCTGTGGATTTACTGGTTCCCCTCCTCCCTCTCCTGCCTGGCAGTTCGAGGAGAGTTTAGAGTTACAGGCACCTGGACGAGGCCTCCTGAGGTAAATCGCCTCAACTATTAATCCAGATCTGACCGGCACACGGTCACAGGGCCAGAGGGCTGGCAATCAGTCTTTTTCTGTTGTCTCTTCTGTGTCAGTAGGCTGTTAATAGGAGATTAGCAGCATTAGGGAGACTTTGAGCTAGAAATGGTGAGGCCCTGTGATTTGATTTCAAGAGAAATAAACCCTCCTACACTCAAATAAAAACAAACAGAAGAGCAGGAAATTATAGAGGGCATTATAAACATGGCTGAGGAAAGCACAGTTTCCAGGAAAGATGTGGAGCTCTGTAGTACCTCATAGCTTATCAGCTACACTTTAACAAAGCAATGAGGTCCATGGAGACCTCAGGTCCCAGCTTGCAGCGCTCTGTTCTTATCACCACGTGCTTTTGTTTGACTCTGGCGAGACCGTGACATGCTGGAATCTGTAATTCGCTTGTAATTTCCAACAGCAGTAAATCCCTATTAAATATGAAGCTGTCTAGCTGCAGATCCCTTCAATTAGCCCAGATTCAGGGCTTCCCTAGCTCCTGGCAGGCGGTCTGCAGAGCCTGGGGCTGGGTGAAGGTGAACACTCTCTGGCTGTGCTTTTGAACAGATGGCCCATGGTGATGCTTTCTTATCTCACTGAGCATGGTGGCACAGCATCAAAGCTATTTTTTGTTTCAAAAATAGACCTGGTTAGAGGGGACTCACCTGATTTTGAGCCTACCTGCTGATGTTCCCAGTCAGTGTATTCAAAAGCACTCATGTCTGATTTTGGCTATATCCAAACCTTTGTAAACAACAGGTGAGGACAGTACAAGGCAGAAAAGACAACTACAGGGCCAGCCACAGCCACAGTCCAACTGGGGGGTATCACATAACATAAAAGAGCAAAGCTCTGTTTCAACCTTAATCACAGACGCACAAACACTGCATAAGGTGTATGCACTGGAAACTGGGAAACTGGAAACACAGGGTTCTGTTCACAACTTGTCAAAACTTGAGTTTTACTCAGATAATAAGAAAACCTTTCCGAAACAAAGGGCAAATTTGAGTTGATTAAGTCCTTTTCTTTGCTTCACAATCAAACAAAACACTAGCCTTGGCAAGGCAGCTGTCAAAGAATAGCAGCAGTTACTTTGATTTAATTGTTACTGTTATAATTGTCATAATTAGTGCTGGGTGGAGCATTTCATAGCTGTAAGGTGACCAATTTGGTTAGAGGCCTAAGGCATCTTCTTTTCTTCAGCAAGTTATTATCTATGAGAAAATACTAAAGTCTGTCATCACTGTGGGTCAATTACATCCTGTTTGCCCAGCATAGCGTCTCTTTGCTCATTGCTTTAGAGTCACAACCCCTTTAATAGTTAATACCTCTTCTCAAGGCCCAACCTGCCAAAATCAACTGTCATCCATTAGTCTCCACCTTTCCACTTTTTTCAAAAGCAAGCCTTGTGCTCTCATGACTGGGAGAAAGGCTTGACAGTGTGAATCCTGGAACTGTTTGTACCACAAGGCAAACGAGGTGATTTGAGAAAATGGTTCTTCTCGTTTTCAACCTAACTTCCTGACATCTCAGTATTTCTTCTCACGGTGTCTGTCAGTCATCTGTCCCTCATTCTGAATGCACACTCACAGTGATCTGTGTTAATTATCTCTACAAGCAGGCAATGCGTCTTCTGCATCTTGAATTGGAAATTTCAGGGTGTGCTACAGAAGTTAACGAGCCCTTTTGCATCTCAGTCTGCTGGTCCTGGCTCTTGTCTGGCCAGGTCTTGTGGTGCTCACAAAAGTTGTGATGTGAGATCGCTTTCGGAAAGCCAGCAGTGCTGCAGAATCGCGGGGTAGCGGTGCCTGAGCCTCGGGAGAAATCCCCTGGGAAGGGGCTGTTTGCTGGTGCAACCTCTGTGTCTTGTGTCTCATGGAGAGCATCCCCTGCGTGCCCCTCTGGCTGCGGTGGGCAGAACTCCCCTGCCTGCAGTTTGTGCTCGTGAACTCGATACAGTAATTAACAGGTAATTGCTTGTTTATGACCTTGCATCTGAGGGGTTTTTTTAATGTAGTCAAAGAATGTGCAGCACCTTTCTTTTGGGAGGATTTCTCCCCTCCTTTGGAAGATCTGTGTGCTGTTTCAGGGTCTTACTGGGTTGAGAGGTGTACTTACAGTTTGTGAGGGATTAATGTCTCAAGCAGTGTATTGGCCCTCGTTTCCCTGACGAGCTGATGTTCTGTTCCCTCTGTACCTCCCGTACTTGCTGCTCCTTCTCATCTTTCTTGGCAATACCAGGTGCAGACAAAGGTAGGATTAGATGTCTAATTAGTTTATGTAGCCTTAGACATACGTGGTTACTTCTTGGCACTGGGGGAAGGGCAGCCCGAGAGGAATCCAGCCCTTGCCTCTCAGTGAGATTTTCAGTTTTGAGAGCAGCCTGAGCCCAGGCAGGCTCAAAACGCGGGCCAAAATTTTCTAGACACATTCTTGTTCCAGATGCTTGTTCAAGGAGGAAGTTGCAAACCCAGTCTGTATTACCAAATCTGAAATAATTTCTCATTTAATGTTAGATCCAAAAAGTTTATTTCCAAAAAATGACTCAGTGTAGGCAGCCTGAAAGAACTTGAAGCATTGCAGAAGAGCTACTAAGCTGTAATTAATATATTTTGGAGCTACCCCGTAGATGGGACAAGTTGTATTTATATTTTTAGCTTATCAAAGTGAACTTTAGGCTGTAACTCTCCTGTCTCCCACTGGCACCATCCTTCAGCAGATGTCTCAGTGTATTGGCCCTTGTTTCCCTGATGAAACCTGGGGATATAGCTAGGGGAATTCAGGATGGCATTCACATGGTAACTTACTCTCACCCTGGATCAACACTGGCTCATCTGGAGAGCAGTATTGCCATGGCTGCTGTTAGTGCTCGGCAGCCCCTGTGCTGCCAACTCAGTGGCTGCTTTTAAACCACCACGGAGACAGGTTTGGACCGAGGTGGCTTCCTGGCTTTGCCCTCAAATGTTCTTTTCCAGGGTTTCCAGTATGAATGATGTGGTGGTGGGGATGAGGGTGTTGGGGAGCAGAGAGAGCAGGGGGCAAGCCACAAGCCAAAGGTGAGCGAGGCCAGGACAGGCAGTGCCCTCCCTGTGTGGGACACAGTCACACCCAGAGGATCTGCGCAGGGTGGGCAGCACCACGTGCCACTGACAGGTTTCATCAGCGATGCCAGACGAGGGAGGTGATGAATTAGGTTCAGAGTCAATCCCCACAGTCCAGTCAGGAGTAGCAGGATGCAGGACTAGCACAGAGTTCCAGCATCCACCCCCGAGATGGAGACAGGGATGCAGCTTGCACAGCTGCGATGTAGGGCAGGGTTGGGTGCCCAGGATGGATCTTAAATGGAGCCTTCCTTCCCAGGATCTCTGGGCAGGATAAGAGCCCCCAGTGAGGCTGGTCAGGGTATTTAAGGTCTAGTAGTGCTGCTGGTGGGGGGAGCCTGACAATGACTCCTTAAGCTGCTCTAGGGGTTTCTAAGATGATTAAGAACTACATAACGTAGTCGCTATATTAATTGATAGACTTGCACAAGTGTTGTGATTTAGCTAAAAAGTAAGTTTCCTGGTTAGGTACATTTCAAGCATTAAAATTATCCCAAGTAATCTTGGACATAAGGTTTATTGACTAGAGATTTCTTCCTATAATATTTTTCTCTCTGAACTTCTCTTTTCCTAAAACAGAGGGGATAATGTCATTGTGTTTCCTACCTGACAGAAGGCTTATTAGGTTTGTAATTTTGGTTATATTTATGGAGTGTTCTGATATATCCAAATGAAGAGAAATGGTCGAGTGTAAAGCAAAGGAGCAAGAGTACACTGCAGCTGTGTGCACCAGCAAAATAAAATCACTGCAGAGCAAAGTAATGGAAATGAGATTCATGTATGAACTCTGACAAGACCTTCAAGGATGGAAAATGGGATGGATTTTGGCAGGGACTGGGAACTTAATTATTGCTCTCAGGGATAGACAGCAGCTGCCCTTACATTGCTCATGAAGCGTCTTTGTGAGTGAGAGAGCTGCATGCTGGTGTGTGAGCCTGGCACTCGGAGTGCAACCAAGTCGTGAGGGTGGAGGTCACTGTAAACACAGCAAGGTTAAGTGAAATAAGGCCATGAGGAGGTCATGGTGAATTTGAAAGGGATAGTGGATGGACAGATGTGACTGATGATAGCTCTGGTGATTGGGAACAAAACCTTAAATAACTCAAATTTGTATTCAAGAACACTTGTCTGTGTCAGGACTCTGCATCCGTCTTTCGGGTCAAATTAAGCAGCAGTTCACAGCAGTTCACATTTCCAATGCACTCTGAGCTGCCGGAACAATATGTCTATTCTGAGCTCCCCTTGCAGGGCTGTCTCATTCCAAAAGGTGTGCTCACGAGGAGAAATTCAATACTAGAAAGATAGTTGGATAATTTTAGGAGATGGAATCACTGCATGCTAAATCCCCAAAGGAGCTGACTCTCTAAATGCTCTTAGCAGGGAAGCATGCTTGGTAAATCATTACCAAAAGTTAGGCTGAGAGCATTAAAACACTTTGTATAATAAGCACGCTGTTTCTGCCTCGATCTTCCAAGCCACCGCGGTTTATTTTCCTAAGCTTGCTGTGATCGAAGCTGATTCTCTGGTGTTGCTATTCATGTGGCAAATGAAGATTCAGACTGGTCAGAAATAGGACAATCATGGGACTAAATCTCTAGAGCTGCCCGAATCATAGGGTTAAAAGAGGACTGCGGAGTACTTAATAGGCTGCCTACACAGTGCTCAGCAAGTCAGAGGTTAACAAAGGACCTTATTATTTGAAAAGATAATTGAGGCTGAAAACAAGTCAACCATCCCACAGCTAAGCCGTGGAGATCATCAGTTTTTGTGAACAATGGCCGATGATGTTCGGGATTCAGTGAGTTAAGTGGTTAATCCTATACAGAAAGCTGCATCCATAATGCACTTTAAATAGGGGAAATCCACCCAATTTGACCCCTAGAGAATTGCTTCCTGCTGTTATGCTGATGGATATGTCTATAAATATCATGGAAGCCATCAGCAGATAAAATCTCCCAGAGCTGAAAAGCCTTTCCCTATTAAATGATACATTGATCTCCATGAAGCAGCAGGAGCCTGGGGTAATGAGCACTGCAACCAATCCCCCTGCTCTCCCAGGGTTACTGCAGCCAAAGAGAAGGAAGACCTACATACTGTTTCCATCTTGATTCATGGGAAAAAAATCAACCCCCTTATCCACCCTTTCTTCCTTCTGTCCAGTCTTCTCCACAAGGCTGTTCCTTACATTCTGTATGGGTCACTCAGGCAGCAATTCATCAGCCTTTTGCTGCAGTTTGTTCCAAATTTGTCCTTTGTTTACATGCCCCAGAGAAAGCCTTCAGTCAGGGCAGTCTGGGCACAGAGCTGCCTGTGCAGGACACTCCAGCAGGTCTGTGTGCGTTCTCCAGCACAGGTACCAATGGGTGGCAGACAAACTTCAGCAACCACTTCAGTTCATCCTCACCTTCTTCTGTCTCTTTTAGATTTTTTTGGTTTTGGGTTGTTTGGGGTTTTTTTGGGGGGAGGTGTTTGTTTGTTTTGTTTTGTTTGGGTTTTTTTGTTTGCTTCGTTTTGTTTTGAATTTGTTTTTACTTACAGCTCAAAATCTTCAGGTTTTTAAGCCTGTCGTGTTACAGTGCAAGGCCTGACTTGTGATTTTCTACTCCCAGAGCTGTTGGTGCTGCACACCACGGAACATGCACACACACACCGTAGCATATGGATTATACCCCCTTCATTTGAACTCTCTGTACTGCCTCTATAACATCTCCATGTCTGTATGTGCACGCAGGTCTCAGGGCAAGCTTGCTGCCTTTCTGGTGCTTGAACTAGCCCTCCTGAGATTTAGAGATGCCAGCCATGAAGGAGTTAACCCATGTTAAGTGGTTCTGTTTTGTTTTCTGTATGTTTCTTTTCTGCACTCTCCATTTGTTTCCCTTCCTCCATCGTGTTCTCTCTTTTCTCCTCCAGTGCTGACTTACTGCAAATTCCATCATTTCGCAGCACTGGGGCCTGTGATTGTGCTGGGCAAGCCCCTGGACATCACTGTGGGATTCACATGGAGAACCAGCAACTTGTGCTGTTAGCAATCTACTTCCTGAGTTATTAAGGACCAAGACAATAAAGATTAGAAGAAAGCAGGGTTTCACAGTCCCCACAAACCCATAGCTGCATACAATGTGAGGATACAGAAGGAAAGGGGGTTATGAGGTTTCTTTCTGCTTAGAAAGTCCTATGCTTGTCTAGCACTGATCTGGGCAAGGAAGAGAAGAACATTACAGGGACTTTATTTCTGGACTTGTCCTTTGCTGCTTCACTGTCTTTGAAGACTCTCATGACAGTCTTTTCCTTCAGAGACTCTAGAAGGAGTTAAAATAAACTGGAACATGAGGGAAGGATCATGAGGGAAGGATCATGAGATTCACCAGCTCAGCCTGTCCCATTGGCACTCACGGTTGAGTTCAGTGACTCAAAGAAATGGGCTCTCATTACCTCTGAAGAGCCAGTGCACTCAGAGAAAAGGATTCTGCTCCGTTTCCAGCAGTATCAACAAAATTGTTTACCGAGTTCCAAAGGGTTATATTTTTGGCATCCCTGTAGGCTGTTTTGGCCTGTTGAATGTTACTTATGAGTAAGAAGGAAAGAACTTGACTTGATGCTCAATTATAAAGCAGAATTTGTATGGCTGACAGTTAAAGAAAAACAAAGCAAATGCAGTGTTTTGTGCATTTATCTCACAGGATCTGCAGAGACAATAACTGCAGAGACAACTGGTTTCAATTGCAGGGACATGTCCTGGTTTTTAAAGCCATGTCTCTGGTCTCTCAAGACAACTGCAACTTGAGACACCCAAATTCACCACTTGTACACCTAATGGCCTGCGCAGAGTCACACCAGACTTGGAGGTGGGTGGGATTTCTGTCACAGACAAGCCTCTGCTTTGCCCTCTGAGGCCACACTGACCATGACTCTGCTGGAATCTGGGCTCAGCCCCTATGGCATCAGGAGAGCCCTGCTTAGGCTCACCTGGGCAGGGGAGAGGTGCTGTGAGGTTGGAGTCAGGGCCTGTGAGGTAAAAATGCTATTAAACTGGGTAGTGGGGTGCAAGGTCTTTGCTTTTATGGGACTCGGGTCCCATAAAAGTACATGTGACAATGCCAGAAAAGCTTCAAATTCTTGAAACAGCTACAGGAGGGTGGTGGTGGTGCTGAGTCCATCACTTGGGCTGGAAATAGCAGCCGTGGTAGGTAGCACTGACCACTGCCCATGAAAGGGAATATGGGAAGGAATGGGAAGAGCCCGGAAGGCAACAACAGTGACATAAATAGTAGCCTAATTAACAATTCATACCAAGGATTTATACAGTACTTATTTGAAGCACTGTGCAAAACATTAGCTGATAGATCTTGATTAATCATTCAGGTAATTAAATGGAAGTGGAATGCAAATGGTTAGAGGAAGTTGGAGTATGAAGGCTTCCTGAAATCACTAAATGATTTTGCTCTCTTTGATGGAGGAAGAATTTCTTCCTTTAGGGTTTAAATGTGCTCACAGTGTGGGTGTTATTACAGTTTTAATAACCACCTGTGTAATTCCCTGGGATGGGAGATTACATGCAGTACAGCCAAGAGTTTCTTGTTTGTTTGAGTAACTTCGGCAGTTTTATGGGCCTAAAAATAAAAGATAAGTATCCCCAGCTCTGTGTTTCAGGGCACAGAATGAGGACCAGCTTCAGGAATGAATCTTGATCCTTTGACTTCTCACCAGCAGGATGGGCTGGGAGATGGAGTACCATTACACAATGGCCTATTGTTTTAACTTAAACAGTGAAAGATGAAGATGTGCTGTCACTTGATGTAGAGGAATCGCTGAAATGAGTGTGGCAAAAACCACTGAGAATGTTGCAAGTGATAGCTAATTTTTTTATGGATTAATTCATTCCCCTGCAGTAACAAGATAGGATTCCTTGGAAGAGAATCAGTCAGCTCGATTCCTGGCTGTGGCATATTTAGGTTTGTGTTATCACCCACTGCCCACACTTGTGTAACATAAACTCCTGAGGGAACTTGTGAAGAGATGGCTTTCAGTCGTCTGGCCTGAATCACTGCTTTGCTGATGAACCCCTTAAGCTGCTGGAAAAGACCTGTTTTGTGCCAGGCCAGTATAACCACAAACCAGGCATGTAGGTCTGATTTCCTGAATTAAAAGACTGGTTTGCTGCACTGTGTCAGTTGGGTTTTCAATTTACCTGCAACCTGAGAACTCGGTATCTTAGGGTAGGTACAATACAAGCAGTTGGTGATGCAGATAAAGCCAACAGCCTCCAAGAAGGACGTGATTCTATGACTGCTAATTGCTCTGACACCTTTGCTACCCTCCTTCCAGTCTGTGTTTCCTTCTGACCTGGGATGCTGTCACCGTCAGCAGTGAAAGCTATCACAGTTCTCCTTTTTCCTCTCCCTTTTCCTCCGTCTGGTTCCCCTGGGGACAGAAGATCCTGGCAGCTAGATCTACCCTAGGCTTTTGCCTTTTGTTTTCCTGTACTTTTCTCTTGGCACAATGCAGAAGTTTTTGGTGTTGTGCTTCCACAATCACATGCTAAAATATTTGCACAGCTGTCTGATGACAGAAAAGAGGGGAAAGAGAAAATCCACTCTTCCGTTATTTGAAAAGTTAAAACAAAACAAACCCACAAACAAACAAACAAAGTTGAGCATGAGTTAATAATATAAAATCTTCAGTTCTCCCTGCTCTTGTATAACAGAATGCTCAATCACTTTGCCTGCTTCACCTTCTCCTTCTTGTACACACAAACCCACATTTTCATTCTCTTCAAACGCCTCTGGGTTCAAACGTCCGTGGGACTCCACTGCTCACCTGTGTGCACTCACTTCAGCCTGTTCCTGGGGTACAGAAATAGGACCAACTCCTACAGGCTATAATCAGGCATTCTTCAGGCAAATCTCTGACTGAAGTCAGTGGAAGTTTTGGCACAAGGACTGCAAAACTAATTACATTCCTCCCCCAAGTGTGTATATATATATATCGGATGGTGATGATAGATCAGAAAATACTGCCTAGAAAGAAAGTCCATTAATAAATGAGATGTAGATGTGGGGAAGAACAGTTGATTGAATTATTTATAATGCAGTTATAAAATTGCTGAGTTGCTGAGCTTTCCAGAAACCCATCAATAACATGCATGACCACAGGAGCAGTTAATAGGACTATAAACAAGCAGGAGCATGGATCTCCATGCAAATCAGGTGTGGAAATGTTGTGAAAAAAAGCCTAGCATATCCAGATCATTTAGCACAGAATATATTCTAATGTGGTGATAACTTTCCAATAGCCTTGAAAACTGGTTGTGAGTTAATTTTACCAGCAGTGCACCAGAGAATCTCAAGCAAAAACTGATCGAACGTGGGCACATATTTTAAAAATAGAAAAACAGCACAGACACTTCCTAACAAGCCTAACTATAGATCAGAGTGAGAAAAAAATTTAAATGTGTGTTTGAAAAACAGCCTGGATAGTGATACTAAGAGCAAAATGAACCTTGATATTTGAAAGAACCAATCTTTTCACATATTGTTTTTGTCAGAATTATCTAATTAGTGACTGATGATGCTAGAGCAAATATACTGCATTAGATATTTTGGTGCAATGAGTGGAAGATTCAACTTTTCAAATCCTCAGCAGCTCAAAGAAGGGAAAGTTGAACAGGCCAACAAGCACTTTTTCAGCTTTGACATCTATAATTCACGTGCAGGGACTCCACTCCCACTACCAACAGCTCCTTTCCTACACACATAAACACACACTCCCTGCCTCTGTCCTGCTCTGAGACCACACACAGCTCTGTCCAGTTTCTGCCCATCCCATCAGCCAGCCTCTTCCCTCGGAAGCATGAATGCCTCCTCTGAACCGAGGCCTCAGTTCAGAGTGTGTTTCCACCCTGGTCCGCCAAGCTTGGGTTGGGCTTTTTCAGGTTTTTTTAAGTCTTTCTTGCTGTCCTCAGTCGTGAGCTCCAGACAAAGCCTTCCTTTCTGGGAGGGAACTTCAGAACCAGGAATGTGGTCTGGGCATTTATGGACAAAGAAACATTCAATGTTTCTGCTCCCCTTGCCTCCTAATCATCAGGAAGAACGTCTCTGCTGTGTCTTGAGCACTCCAGCTCAGTTTGTGAAGCCTGTGTCCTCCTGTGGACGTACATTTAGGGATAGCCCTCTTTTTGTTTGTGGCTGGGCCCGAAGTGTCCAAGCACAGGGATGCAGCCTCTCTGTACTGGTCTGGATCCAGCAGACAGAATGTCATTTCCAGCCCGTTAGCCTCTGAAACGTTCTGTTTGTGCAATTAGCCTTATGAGGCGACTGATGAGAAATGGGTGCTTATTAGCTGCTGTCATTTTTATACCCTCTTCCGTAAGTAATGGTACAGCAGCCCTCGTGATCCCATTAAATAGCTCTGACCGCGGGAGGAGAGAGCTGCAAATGGAAAAGACTTCTCAGTGCTGCAGGCCAAGCCCAGCCACCTCCTTTCCCCTGCATTCCTCTGCTGCTTTCATACTCCCTGAGAGCCCAGCATTATTCCTTCTCAGGATTGTCTTCTTCAGGGGACAGCTTCATTTTGAATGGCTTCATGCTTCACACCCAGAGGCACCAAGGCTTTTCCACTAAGCCAAGCGTAAAAATAGCTGAGGGAAGGGGCGGGGGAGGGAGTGTCAGCAAAACAGATTTATTTAATTATATGTACCAACCAACATTTTCCTATGTAAGACTAAGCAGCTCCATTTCTGATCTTACTGCGTTCTCATTTAAGGTTACTGAAGAAACAGGCATAAAATGCCTGTGATAACTTGAACTTCTGTAAGATGCCTTCATATGTTTAGTAACCTCACATCTGCGTGGAACTGGATGCTCCTAAGTCTTGGTGTGCTAATAACTCATTTTGAACAAGCCACTGCACTAAGGCACCATGCAGGGAGGGTGTCTGTGTGTGTGGATGTGATGCTGTTAAATCCAGCATCTGTAATCAGAAGGCTCCAGGTTCCCCTAGGCTGGGCCGAGATGGACTTCCCTCCTTCACAGGGATATTCTTCACTGCCAAGCCTAGTGGCGTTGGCATGGCCATCACTGTGTTTGGTGATGTTCTCCAAGTCCCACACTGAAGAATCCTGTAAACATAGGAGAAATTGAAGGTTTTTTCTAAATCAAATTAAATTCTAATCCTCGTAGTATGTTGGAGAAAAGCTGGAAAACTCAGTCTGAAGGCAGAGGCAAAGATAAAAGATTAGAATTTTTACTGCTTTTAACGCTTGAGATTATTTTAGCCTGCTCACAGCTTTTATATTCTAGTTCAATTCTTTTTAGACCTACTGGCTGATACTGCTGTTCTTACCTGGTCCCATCTCTGCTGCTGCAGATTATAGTGGAGCAAAAAGGTACTTAACCCCTTGTCATGATGGGATCTTTAATGTCTGGATTTTGGCACCTGGAGGCCTGTCCCTACCTAGCAATTTGGGATGAGCCACTGTCACAGATTGCCCAAACAACCGGGGTTGAAAGTGAGGACAGGAGAGTTAGTTAAGAAAGCAAATGTGTGGGTTTTACTTCTGTGTGTTTGTTTTCGTCCACACCACCTACAAGCACACAGAGCTGTGTTTGTTACTGGCCTCCTGAGAGAGGAAATCCATTACCTTAAAAGAAGCACTCAGCTTTAAGAGAGAATAATAAGGAAAGTAACAAAGAACCATTAGCAACATTTTATAAAGAAGATGAGATAAATAGTCTGTCTCATAAACAAGTGGTATTATTTAACTATCTGAGGAGTTGCTTTCCAAAACAAGGCTGAATTGTTCATTGTCCAGCAGAATAACGCCTGCTTCTGCAATCTTGGCTGCTTTTCTGACTCCAGCCCGGAGTCTGTAGGTCTCCACTGTGGTGGACTCTCCTGCCTAACATTACTGTTAATGTTTATGTCAATATTATAAGAAAAATAAGTAGAAAACAGTGGTATTAAGGCTCAGAAATGACAGCGCCAAGACTTTTCAGTCGAGGAGACAGGAACAAAGGAATTCTGCCGGCCCTGAGCTTCCCCGTAGCTGCAAAAGGGCCTCACAGACACACTTGTGCTCGGTCGTGTTGGCAGAGAAACACTTGGCAGAGAAATCCCCTATTGCTGTCTCAACTGCTCATTCACCTGCTCACAGAGACAAGATTATATCGCGCCGTCCCAGCACTTCTTCAAACACTGCTGAGCGTGTGCTCATGTTCAGATATTTACCAGAACAAGGTTTCTTTTTTCCTCTTTTCACAAGCCATGGTATTCCCCAGGGGAAGCCAGCGGCTCTCTCGGGGTTATGCCAGCTTTCCTACACCACACAAACAAGATTTAAGATGCTGTAGAGCTCTGTGAGTGGAGTACCCAAGGCGGGAGGGGGGTGTATGGGGGGTGTGAGGGAAATACCTAATGTACAAAACAGCCTTTTTAAAGAAATGTGTGGATTACCCAGGTCAGAGGAATCCTCGAAGGAGGAGGCAGTGCATCCATTCGGTGCTCCCATTGCCGCTCCCTTAGCAAGCCACAGGGGACCACTGCTCCGTTACTGTGGCAACAGTGACGACTTGGCAGCCAGACCCATCATCACACAGCCTCCTCGAGACTCTGCGAGATGCTCTGGCAAAGACTTACACAAGGAGATTTGCATCTGAGATCCCGTTGCTTTTAAATTTTGGCTTTACCTTGCAAGCCCAGAGAAGGAGAAAATTGCTGGTAGGAGCTCTCCGAAGATAAATCCGTGTGGAGGCAGGGCACGAGGAATGGCCAGGGGGCTCTAATTTAGGTGTCTGCCCCTGCAGAGGCGGGCGAGCTGTGAGCACCTGTCGGGGAGGAGTTGACTCATGTGAGAAGAAGGTCATTCCCGCAGCCTCGCTCTGTGAGTACTGACCCAGCCAGCCTCTCCTACCTTCTGCTGCGAATGTTATTTATTGTTTGTCATTGGCTAGGAAATTCTGGGGTTTCTTGTGTCTAAGGGGAGGAATTTTCTTTTGTGCTAGCTCTAGGCTTCATGCAAAATCCGTGAATGCGCTACCACTGCCTTTTTGTCCTAGGCATGAATTCCTGCAGGAGCTGCAGCCTTGCCATTAGCAGCAGGTTTCTTGCAGGAAGCTCGATGAGATCTGCAGGACAGGATCTGCAGTTTGCAGTGAGCACTGCACAATCTGTACCTTAATACCAGGTTTTGTGCTCTAGCCAGCTGATATGGTCCTGTATCAGCTTTTCCACTTAATTCATGATTCTTTGTTGTACAAGCTGACTTATATGTTTTCGTTGAGATTAAGAATTTAAGCAGTAAGTAAATCAAGTGCTTGAACAGGTGCAGAAAGAGTATTTGCCCTGTGACGGATAGAGTTACAAGCAATTGCATTCTGATGAGACAAACAGATGCTCCAGATAAACTGCTGCTAAAAGGAATTATTATACTGGCAAAGATCCACCACGTGCCCCCGTAGCACACGGGTGTCATAGTCAAGCACACAGACAGTAGCCATGGGTGAGATCAATCTAGCATGGCTAACAATAGACATCTATAAATGTAGTCATGTTGCTGAGCAGTGTGATCACCAGTTTTAAATCATGTCCTGAAAAATGTTAATGAAACTTAGACATCTGTGAAAAGAATACACTGCTTTGTAAAGAAGGTAATGCATTGCAAAAAAAAATTATGAGGAATTATAAGGGAAAAGAAATCAAAGGTTGTCCACCCCAGATCTGAAATCCTGATCAACCTGCAGCCTGCTCACATGAAAGCCGAGGAGATTTTTTTTCTCCAGATGAATTTGGTGCTTGTTCTGTTCCTTAGACGGCAGCACTGGGGCATCTCTAGCTGTAATCTCATTAAGACTATTAGGCTGTGATTGTGCTTGTGCTCTGTCGCTGGCATGCCTTTAGGCAGACAAACGCTCCTCGGAGCTCTCACAGCTGAGAGGAGATGGGGGCACGTTGTTTCTCACGAGGTTTGAAAATCCTACGTCCTCGACTTGGGAAAGGCACTGTTTGCAAACCAGGGACAGGTCCACTCAGGCCAGACACACAAGGGCAGTCTATGAGCACAGCTTCTGTTCGTGTGATGGGAGTCACGTGTGAGAGGGCCCTGCACAATAACGGCGCAGCACGCTCCCCTCCGTGTGTAAATAGCATAAAGCTGTGCCTGTGCGAGCGCTGGCATGGCAGGCTGGGCTACTACAGAGAAAAAACAGAAATTAATTATGTGTTCCTTTTCCCATCCCCAGAACCAGTCCCATGTTCTGCTTTGTCCCGCCTCTTACAACTAACACAAGCATAGTAGCTTTTGTTTATTGGCCCCTTTGACCAAACTGAAAAATATTTTGATGATATTTCTGGATATTTCTGGAGTCAGATACAACTCTTTTCATTCAATTTTAGCCCATTACTCCTCATTACAGTTCCAGAGGACACCATAAATACCTCTTGCTCCTCTTCCTCATCCCTGCATCGCTCAAATATTAGTCGTTAGCTCTGTTCCTTGGCAGCAGTGGAGTTTAAGTGCTTCTGGACGCCAGTGGGTTTGCAGCCCCCTGTGTGACCCCTGCACATGTGGATCTCCTGCATACAAACCCACAGCGGCTGATGTCATTCGCGCATGAGCCTTGGGACGCAGGCTGCTGAATGAGTGCCAGTGTACCACACAGTTCATAAATATGTAAAAGTAATGGGCCCTATCCCAACAAGCTCAGATTCAGAAACGTTTAGCAGATGTCCTGGCTGTGGGGGAGGAAAACAGGAGATGAATAACTACAATACTGCAATAGCAAATACTTTGTTGATGAAACTGCACAGAAATTAGAATGACAAACACACCCTTACCAGGACTTTGACCTATCCATAAAACAACATCAACATGTTTTATTAATAGTAGTTCCACGTTCTCAAGGTCAATAAAGTGACCTCATTGATTTACTTTTCCCTTTTTATTAGTACTTCTCTAAACAGTGATGAATTTGGATTGAACATAGGTGGAGTCTTTTTTATATCTTGTCAAAAAACAATCCCAGTAGTTCTAGTAAAGCAATAAGCTTCTCAACCAGGACAACACAGCCTTTTGCTAAAGAGAACCTAGCCATGGTTAAGAGTTTGAAGGAAACTTCCAAATCTGTTTGAAATTTGGGGCTGTCAGTCATTTCTAGACAACACCACAAGGGAGATGCTCTGTCCACTTCGTTAAAGGGGTAAAAAGCTGTTGCTTTAAAACCAAGCATAGAAAACATAGCTCAGACTCTCCCTTAATCCAAACTCCAAATAGTAAACATGCCTTTTAGACCTTAACGCATGCTACGTGGAGTAAACCAATCTCAGCTTTACAGGCAGCTCTTGTGGGGAACTTGCATAGCCCAAATTAGATGAAGAACCAATGAAGTGTCTCAATGATGACCTTGCAGGAGTTGCCATTACATTTCACCAAGGTACATCTGAATCCATTCCCTTTGGCCCTTCTTGGGGACTGTCTGAGTGCAGGAAATGCTGTACTTGTGATTTTTTGGTTAATGTATTAATGGTAGGCCAGCAGTCTAGTAGTGCTTCATCTGGGTGTGGTGTTCTTGCATAGCTCTATTTTCTTCCTTGACCAGCACTTGTCTCAGTGCTTTGGATGATCTCACACCTCTTTACACACCTGAACAGTTGTTCCTAAAGCATGAAGTGAAACTCAGCTGGGCTACTCTTCCCAGCCCTTAGCATAATGTACCATTTTGGGAGGGAGTTTTCTGCACTTGTGTAGCCTTTGGTTTGGGTTCATTCTACTCAAAACTTTACAGTATAGTGAAGTGAAAGTTGTGTGTTTCTCATCAGCCTCTCGTATGCCCACGGTCCTGAGTCATAGCAGCAAACCCAGCTGCAACTTTATATTTTGCTGCTTGGCAAAATCTGTGAGCAGTGAAATTGTCTGCAGTGTGTATGCACAGACCCAGAGCCTCTCTTACTCTTAAAATAGTTCCAAATGCTAAAGTCTCTACTGAACACTCAGCAGATTTGCATGTAGCCCCAGAGAAACCTTCCTTATTAGTTCCTATCAGAACACTTATCTTTTCAGCGTGAAGGGTTAGAAATGTTTATCTACATGATCAAAACTCACTGGCTCTGATGGGCTGGCTTTTTTATTTTCCTTTTTAACTGCTGAAGTTTTCACCTACAGTTTCTACTTAGTGAGCCAAGAGATAGGTTTTTCCAAGTGAATTAGACTAGTATTTGTTCTCTTGCAAACAAACAAACACCAACAATTCATTTGAAACTCAGCTCCCACCTCAGCACACAACATCAGTCCGGATTAGGGTGTGCATGTGTGTGTTCAGAGGTGGTGGAAGGGGTTGAATACATCATTTCAGAAATATTACAGCTATTCAAATGCCTCTGCAGTGAATAATTGCTTGCATCAGGAGGATGCCGGGTGCAACTTCTGCCTTGCATTTGAACCACAGATTGTACACTTATGTTCTTGCTTAGGAAGACAGTGCTCCAGAATTGGACAACTCTTTCTGCTAACAGTTGCAGAAGACAGCACATTTTAAGACCTCTGTAGACTAGACTAGTCCTTCAGTTTCTTCTGAAAACACTTCTTCTTTTGGAAGCACTTAGCTGCTCATTCGTACACAGATTACTTTTACATTAAAAAAAATGGGTTCAGCTGTCCAAGTAAGTGTGAGCATGAGAAAACAAGACTATAACTCATCGAGATCCCAATTCAGTTGCTTACAGCAGATGGCAATTCAAATACAGTGACTTTCAACAGAAACACTTGTGCACAGGAGAGAAGAGTTCCTGTTAATGGAGAACATCTCAGGGGCCTCAGTGGCGGTTTGGTTTCATGTTGTGGCCTCGACTTTTACAAATATTACCATGTATGTGGGAAGCAAAAACCAAAACAAAAACATCCTCTGTCACTGTAAATGTCACACTGAAGTGTATAAACAGGAGGGATGACTGCAGGACACACTCCATGCTCCTTCCATTCTGCATCATACTGATAAGGCCTCAACTGGGAACACGCTGTATGCTGTTCCTGCACAGAGAAATTCAGGAAAGACATGGATTAAAGTGAGAGCCACCAAAGGGGAACACCATGAATCAACAGAGCCTCACTATATTGAAAGTAGGAGGACGGGCAAGAAGAAATGGAGTTTTAGGTCTGGGGAATGTGATAAGTGACATGAGAAATCTTCATGCATCTAAAAGGCTGTTGCAGGAGGGAGAGGAACAAATGTTTTCTTTTGTCTCTGTTGGGTAGGGTGAGAAGTACATGTAAATTATGGTAAAAGAAATCCAGGCTGATCATTGGGGGGAACTTTCTAAAGGCAAAAAAAGAGTGAATCATGAGAAAAGAACATCTTTCCTGGATAGATTGTGGTGTCTGCACTGGGGAGGTCATCAAGAGGTAAAACAGATGGGACAGAGATGCTTTCACAGGGATGGAGTTAGATGACCTCTCAGTATCCCTTCCAGTGCTGTAATTTGGTGATCACCTTCTCGTTTGAAAATCCACTTGCTGTGTTTTTACTTCCTGTTTCCAGATGTGGGGACTCTGCTCCGGGACAGTATGATTCCAGTGGAATTTGCTGCTCTGGGTTTAAAGAGATTACAAATTCCCACAGGAGCATGCACCTGGCAAGTCCTGAACCTTGGAAGGTTGTCAAAATAGAATTTAAGAATCCTTGGCTATTTTTACTGTGAAAATAGCTTTGGTTTCATAGAGACACCAAAAACTTTTTAAAGTTTTCTTCTGTAACTTGCCTTCCTTGTTATACTCCTTGTCTGACTGGGAGCAACACCTGGCCCTTATGACCCGTCAAAAATTTCTCTTAGAAACAGAATACATAAAAAACTCAGGCCTTATTTTTCTATATAGACTTTTGAAAATGGGGCACTGTGCCATACTCTGACTTTATTTTGAGCAGTAGCAACTCACCTCCTTTAAAAAGCTCAATCTGGAACTACAATATTTTTCCCTGGCTTGGTTTGGAACTGCTTCCTCAGCAGCTGCTCTGCTTGCTAGCGGTCACTTCTGGAGTGCCAACGCCCAGTTTTACAGTGCCTGCAGGCACGAATTAACAGGGAATCAATCACTGCCTGGCTAGGGCGAGGTGACTGTTCCCTAGCCCAGTGCAAACCAGCGGTTCTGTAAAATCCTTAGGGGAGATACAGTGCAGGCCTTGCCTTGCACATCACCAGCCTGGAACATCAGGCTTCTACTAAGCTGTGATGCAGGATTTCAGCCGTCTTAGCTTGTTTTTATGTTGCAGAATGGCCCATTTTTTACTGATGTTGCAGTTTTTGTGAGTGTGCTTTATTAGCCTGAAGTTCTGTACAGTACTGCCTGCCACCCTCCTCCCACTCTGCACACCACGTGCACGCAGTGACAAGGGACATGCAGAGGCAGTATAGTCCTTTGTTTTCGCTTCAGTTCTACGTGTTTAAACCCTTCCTCTTACAGCGCATTGTGAAAACTTCTCTGGGAATCCAGCAGCATAATGATGCAAATAACCCTGTCATATGACTAAGCCTCTCTGGTGCTGGATTCCAAAATATTGAGCCAAGACATACAAGTCTTGCTGTGGATGCCATAGGCAGCCTCATGCTAGAGTGCAGATGGCTCTTCAGTTCCCTAATGGGAATTGTTTGGGTCCTTATTAGCACTTTGCAAAGATTACTGTTAAACTTGCCAGCTCTCCTCCTGACTGTTCGGAGTGCTCAGCCAGTCATCACTGCAAACACTGTGCGAGCTCGGCCCTGGGAGAGCATTTTGAAACGTCTCCTGTATCACTCTGTGTAAACCCACCCCTCTGTCTGCTTTCATTTCTCAATCATTAACACACCCCCAACCTGCATCTTCGCAGAGGAGGGCACCTGCACATATTGGTTTTTGAGCAGACAATGGAAGCTGCTGCCTCCCCTGCAAAGAGCTGCTCTGTCAGTGACCTTCAGTGACTTCCAAGGGGGAATATCCCGTCCGGAGCTCTTGCCACCCTTTGGTACTTGCACGGGCATGCCTTTGTGCATCTGCTCAGGTGAGGACAGGTGTCCTTGCCAGATTTTCCAACACGTAAGCTGAATCAGCAGGCTGAGGCTCTCCAGTGATTGCAACCAGTAGCTCTAATTTCTCTGCTCATGGAAACTCCATCAGTAAACAGGGTGGGTTGAGCCAAGTTTAGATCAGCTAAAGGCTTTCCTCCATCTGTTCTCAGACATGGATATAGATAGTGAATTGGGAATTGTGCACTTCTGGCTGATATTTGTCATACTGTAGTAAGAATTTGCTCAGCTGTATCATTAACTCGTTTTATACATCTCTTATGAATGACATTTGCTTGGTGTTTTGTCGTGTGCTATTACAATACCTGACTGCTCTTCATGCCAAAAATCTCTAATTTGCTATGGAGATCAAAACTTCTTTTAAGGTAGGGCTGGAAGGCTGTGGCTTTGGTAGGACATTTCTGGGTTCCTCTCAGTGCTTTCTTGAAGACCACGGCTGGCTCATTCCCCTGTCCAGCCAGTACCGACACTGTCACCTCAATGTAACCCTGAGGGATTACTCAGTATTTGGGGCTCCCAAGCTGAGTTGATTAGCAGGAGACAAAGATGCTGGCAAGCAGCATCCACCTGCTGCAACGCTGCTCATCTTCCCGAGCGCAGGGGCAAGGAGCCTATTCCCGAGCGCATCAGGATCCAAACGGGGCGAGCTGCTATGACCGCCGCTGCGGGCTTCTCCCCGGCCACCCCCGCCCCACAAACATCTTCGGACTTTTCTCATGACGACTTTATAAGCGTCTCCGAGGCCGCTTTTAGATCTGATTTATTTGCTGTCTTCCCGCCGGTGCCTTCGGTGCCATCTCTCGGCTCCATCAGCGTCTCCCGGGGCACAGGGCGCGCTCCC
>VXBT01002601.1:592254-611674 GCA_013400235.1 Oriolus oriolus | reverse complement strand
TTTTTTTTTTTTTTTGGCCTTTGAATGTTCAATCGAGAGCAATTATTTGTCGTGGTAGCAAGAGGAAACTGAAGGATGTCGTTCTTCTTTTTGGATACTGAAATTTACTCCATTCAAAAGTATTCAGTAAGACTAGGAAAGGAAATGCAAATTCTTGCTTTTCCTAGACAGCAGTAAATTATCAATAGAATTATTTCAGCTTCAGGAAAGAGGAATGTGTTTCATCCCACACTTCCTAAGGGAATTCATAACTTTTCTGCTGAAGGTGGGCAGTAGCAGCATAGTTTTTTTGCTGAAGACAGAAACTTGATTGCTCTGATAGAGATCAACTGTTCTGAACGTGTTGGTTTTGCAATAGACAACATGAGAAACTGCCTTTCATTTTTGAGAAAGAACACTGAAGAAAGCTATGGAAATTGTGAGGAAAACCTTTTTACTACATTCCTGTCTCTCTCAGCCTGTCATCTCTTTCTTCCCAGATCTTTATCCTTGTTATATGTTAACCTTTTTCATTCTTTCTCCACAGAGTCTTTGAGATATGATCTTTTGTGTCTAGCCACATGGTTAAAACTAGTCTAGGCTGCCTTTACTTTGTCTGGATTTCTTCTTGACATTCAGCTGTTCAAAACAATGACCATTTTTACTGAAAAACATTCCTATGTGGGGTTCTGCAGCTACAGACATAAACTTATTTTCTTGGCCCTTTTCTCCTGTCATCTGGAGTGAAATGCTGTGGAGCACTTGATGCGTAGTCCTGCCTGGTAATGCTGCTTGCTTTGAGGCATTCAGTAAAGCCTTGTTGTGGCCTTTCTTGGCTTTGTTCATGCTGCAGGAGGAGTGGCAGATGGATGCTTTTCAGCCATCACGAAGAAGAGACCCATAAATATCTCTGGTGCTGCTGCCTCATCTTCTGCCTTCAGAGAAGTTCATAATGCTCTCACCTGCCATGAGCAGACTGAACCACAACAGCTTGGCAGTGGAATCAATAGGTCCCAGCTTATCTGCTTTGAGTGGTTTTGCCTTTTTTTTTGTGCTCTCTTCTTTCCTTGCATCCACTTGTCCAGCTCATCCCTTGAGGTGGAGTCTCTCTGTGCAAGAGATGTGTTTTCTTGTTCTGCTCCTATGTAGCATATTATGTTTTGGAGTTTTGGTTTAGACTGATGATAAATGTTATTCTAGGATACAAAACAAAGGTAAAAATATTGCAGTTTTCTGTGCTGTTTCCAACCTCAGTCCAGGAATATTTGTCCTATATTATGCGTCTTTTGCTGTGTTTTCCTGCATTAGGATTCCAGTTGAACAGCTTAATTAAAATCTGGGAAATAGCCCATTTACAGAATCAACTTCCTCTTTGGCCAGCAGGAAAATTGTTCTGTATTACTGCTCTCTGCCCTGCTGTTTGGAAATAATTCCTCTGAAAATGCAGTGCTTTGAAGTGAGGCGAGGCTTGCTGGGGGCTGATGTGGTGGAGGGAAGAGGACATTGCAGTGCATTGAAGGCTTCTAATAAATCTCTTTCAAGCTTTACTTTATATCTTTTATTTTCATGGCTGTAAGGTGCTTTGGAATGAACTTTGGGTGGTGCGTCTGAGGAAGTCTTAGGGTATAATCTAGTCTTCTAAGCAACTTTGGAACTGAAGTGACAGTGGATATCATAACTTTTAAAGTGACCTCCCTTTAGATTACGAAGATCTCTTTACTCTGGGTCTGTGAGGAGAGCCCTCACTGGAAGCGTTGGCAGAACAGCAGCATTTTTGTGGGGTGATATCTTATCTCTGCCATGCAAGTAAAAGCACTTGTGGCCGTGTGAGTCCTATCTAATATTTCTATCTCTTTGTGACCCTGATGGAACTGCCCTGGTTGAACAGAATGGTCGGGAGCCCCTTTTTGCCTTCTTCTTGGTGTTTCTAAATATGTTGTGTAGACTTACACAACTGTTAAAAGTCTTGTTGGGTCTGGTGTAAAGGACAGTATAGACTCTGCTGCAGCTTGTAGTGATGTGCACCATTTAACACTTGCTTACATGTTTTTCAGGGTTCATTAAAGAATTGAATCCAAGGGCAAGCAGAAGGCAAATTTGATTCTAACCCAGTTAAAGAGCACAAACCCAACTGATACCCATCCAGTGATACCCATGGGATAGGTTATTCTGGATCTTGTGTTGGGGAGTGTCCTCCAGCACTTCCAGCATCGTGGTTATGTGACTGAAGGAATGAAGGGGAGGACAGTCGACTCTGTTCTGTGGTGATGTGCACAGAAATGAGGAACAGGGGCAGGTGTTTGCCTGGGAGACTTGCTTTAAACAGTCAAATCTAACAATGTTTTGCTAGGCTTTTTTTGTGGCAGAAGGTAATTTCTTTAATAGCAGTCTGTGTATATGGTATATGGTACTCCATCTGGTATAAACAGAGCTCTGCTTCTGCTCCATTTGAGAAAGTCTAATATGGTTTTTTTGTGTGAGGAAGGGTAAACAGCTTTGGAAAATGTGCCGTGCTTTTGATGATTCACTTTGCTACACTAAATCACTAATTCATTAATTAGGCAAGGTTCCCATTCAGAACTCTCTAGAGCTGTGCCTCATGCTGTGCTGGTTGTAAAGGAGGACTGGTTTGGAGTTAGCCTTTGTGTCTAGTTTCCCTGGTGAGCCTGGGAAGGCTCCAGGTACTTCAGGTTTCTTCTAGATCTTGTGTCATTTGTCTTGCTGCTTGTAAACGGCATCTAAACATGCTATGGACTTTCCAGGGATAGTAGGGCTGCTCACACATTTTGGTAGCAATAGCAATGAGCCAGTAGGAACAAGGAGTGTGTCCAGGACATGTCTCGTGGGCTGGGTTAGCTGTGCAGTTTGCTGTGTCCTTTTCTTGGAGGGGAATTGGTTAATGCTAATTTAGAAATGGTACGGTATCAGCTGTGATCTAAACCAGCTAAATTGCTTGCAGAGTGTCACTTGAGATGTTTGCTTCCTCCTTAGGAGAATTCTTCTGCTAATGTGCCCTTTTCTGGACCATTGTCTAGATGTCTCATCAGTCTGGAGAGGCTTGTTTTTAGTGCCATGTACTCTCTGAAGGGTTTATTTTTAAATAGTTACTGAAGCAACAGTCCTCTAAAATGCTGCCGTGTTAGGGTAGAAGGAATTAAAATGTTTAGTGATCCTCTGAAAGTCTAGATTGAAAAAATACATTTGTATCTTCTGTTCTCCAAGGCTGGCTGAAGCTGTGTTAAAGACGACTTGTTTACTTCACATTTTTGTTCCTCAGAACTCCTCTAGTTTAAATTGTGTATGTTCCCAAACTGAAATATTGCCAAACCAAAATGTTTTATTTCAGGGGCTGCTGTGCACTGTCCTTCATTCTCTGCTGTAAAAAGATAACTTGTTTTCACCTGTGGTGAATTCTGCCATCTTAAGGTGAGCTTCGTCTTGAGATGGTCACCTTGGAGCTGTAGCTCCCATGGAGCAGTAAGGTACTATTACACAAGAAAAATAAATTTACTTCTTTGAAGAGAAGCATTTTGTAAGTCTGCCTTCCTTGTGCCAAAAACCTGGGGACTTTACTGTTTACCCTCTGCCAAAAAAATTCAAAGAAAATGTTTTTCCAGAGGTCGGATTTCCTTATCACATTGTACTCCTCCAGCATTGTAGTCATTGTACTTTATGTAATTTTCTGTCTAGATCCAAAGTCTTCACATGGGTTGTGTCAGGATGAGAATTGAAGTTATTGTATTCATTTCAAATCATATCATGTCACTGATAAATCAAATGATTAATCAAAAGTTGCAGGATGTCACCTCCACATTTAAGGGGTTGTCTTTTTTCTAAGTCCTAATTCCTTTGCTGCTCCATTCCTGTACTCTCCAGCTATCACAAAAGGCCCTTTGTTGTTCATTTGACTGTTAAACTATGCTTATTTTATGCTTCATCAAACTCTAAATGAGCTCAAGGTTTATAATATCAAAAGTCTGGCTCTCCAAGGGTGAGAGAAGCTAACATGTTTCATAAAGCTGTAGGGATCAACCAGCATACAGGAAAACATCCCAGGCAGTCAAGACTTTTTTGATGGTACAGGAAAACGGTGGTGAATTCTTCTCAGCATTCATGCAAGCAGTGATGGTAATTTCTGAGCACGATGCTCTCTCACAGTCGGTGTCTCCTGGTGCATTCAGCTGTTGAGCAGAGTGCTTTGGTTCTAGGCTTTTGAGAAAGGGAAGAATTTCAGAAACATGAAGTACACATCAAAGTTGAAAGAGAGGGTCGTGAAAAGAGAGGAAAGGACATGGCCCAGTGGGTTCAAGATGCACAGGTCAGACGTGACCCAGCAGGCCAGTGCCTGCTGCACACTGCTCCCAGTTCATCCTTTTCCTGGTGGTGTCACAGCAGAGGTGCATCTTGAAGGGAAGATTCGTAATGGACTGGGAATCAAGTGCTCTGAAATTAACATAGTAAATTAAGATGAGCGTTGATTTCTTCTATTGGATTTGAGCATGAATTGCCTTACAATGCTGTGCTAATTACGGCAATTCAGGAAATGATTCACAAGAGTGGGTACTGAGCTTGGTTCTTCTAACAGCTGCCTTAGCTTAAGCTAGGTTGGCTTATTTACTAGAATTGTGCTTCGTTTGCTGCAATGGCACTTGCAAATGCTCAGTGTTAATTCCTGACTTGACTGAGTGGAGTCCTTTGACAGATGACAGAACAGGAGCAGCTTTCAACCTGTCTACGAAGTCAGGGGCTTTGTTATGTATTTAGAAAAGTTTCTTTACAATGGTGTGGGATGGAAGGTGTTTCCAGTGCTGTGAATTAAATGCTGGGTTGTTACATTGCATATTGCATGATATTAGTGGGATTTGCTGCATGCTTCACCACATAGGCTCCAATATGGAAAGAATATCCTTAATAAGTGTCAGGGAATCTGAGAGCCAAGTAGATTCTGTGAGCCTGTTCTCAAATGCGGTAATGACTTAAAACATACTTTTTTTCCAGATTCAAAAAACTGTATTGTTCTGTATCTCCAAGCAGAAATGCAAAAGATATTACTGTTCTCATTTGATGGGATAGCTGCTGCTGTGTGAAATACAAATTGCTGTGACATACTGGAGTTTGTGTCACAGTTAAATGTGTGCAGCATCTATGGAGTTTGTTATGACAGGAAAATCTTTGGGTGGCAAGAACAAGGTCATGGGTGTGAGATTAACTTGCATACAGCAGTCCTTGTTATGGAAAAGAATGTTTGACAGGCATCAACTTTCTATAACCTGATAATATTCAGGTACTGCAGAAAAATGCTCCTTTCTCTGAAGGTCTTAGAAATGGTGGGGATATGAACTCTGGCCACCCTCTTCAGCTCTGGGTTTACAGGGGCTTTTCTTGCCAGGTATAGGAGGAAAACATGGTGGACCAACCAGGCTTTTGGTGTGCGTGTTCTGATTTGTGAGAACTTCCTAGAGCTGTGAAACAGAGCAGCAGCGCGTTGCTGGAGCCTCACCTGAAGGATCTGCTGGTTACATCCTAGAATGGTTCAAGGGAGGGCAGTGGAGGAGATGAGCTGTGACCTCTCCCAGGCAAAGCCCTGACTGTAAGGAGTTAAAACTTGGAGAAGAATGGACTGAGGTCAGCAGCACGAATAGTCTGTTCAGTAAATAATTTTCTTTGCATACTGACTCCATTCTTTCACTCATTATTTGCTCCACTTATTCTTTTCCCTTCCTACGCACACGCAGGCAATTTTTCTGCCTTTATTATCCTCTCTCGCCCTGGTTACCGCCTTCCAATGGCCACTTGTCAGTGTGACCCACCCTCTGGTAAGGGGATTGTAGAAGATAGGTTTGCTGGGCAAGAACCACCCTGGCTCTGGGATGGACACCTCTGCTCAGCGTAGGAGAGCACGGCTGTTTTCCAGCTGCTCCTGCAAGTCTGCCTGCCCTGAGCACTGCAGTGGCTCTACGGAATGCAGCACGCAGGAGGGAGAACACTCTTCAGCCAGACACGGAAGAATTAAGAGCTGTTGCCCACCTTTTTTTCCCCTTGGTGGCAGGCTGCGAGCTTCTGGGTGAGTGAACATCTGGTACACGGCATGCGCTTTTCAAGGCTGCTGGGGAAATCCATTAAATAGCCCTGCTGTTAGAGGGAATTTGGGTAAATGTAGGACGAAGCAGTGGTTAATGCTGGAGTCTGCAAAACGTAGCAGGCTTTGCTAGGGCTTGGACAGGATGCTATGAAGAGAGAAAAAGCTTTTAAGGGTCCTGTATCTGAGAATCCACAGAAAACAGCTAGATGAAAAAGTAGGATTTGGGGGGTTGAGTGACCTTGAATGTGTGCTCTAGTGAAACAATTCACGTGTGACTGGTATTTAGGAAAATATTTTCTGGGAGGCCCTTTTGTTAGGGGATAAGCAGTTTAGATGTCCTGCGTTTGTTCAGAGATCTATTTTGATTTTCCACTGGAAGTGTAATAGCTGCTGCTTGTCACCTTTGTATGTGATCTTGTAAATGCTGCTATCCCCAGGCTCCTGCACGATGTGCTGACTCTCTTTCGTGGGTGTTAACTTAACTTAGGAAACCCCACAGACAGAATGAAATAGGTGCTTAGCAGGTGTGCTGTAGCCTGGCAGCTGTTAAGAAGACAGCCCAGGTATAATCATAAATATATGCTTCTGGGTTTGGGGGGCTTTGGTTCTGCAGCACTCAGCGATCTACAGTCCACTAACTCTTGTCTGCTGTTGGAACTGTGTTCTTTCTCCTTCCCTTCGGGCGCTGCTGTCTGCTTCATTCTTCTGAGGTTTTTGTGCTTTCCATTGTGTTTTCTTAAATAAAAAGGCAGCTCTAGAAACAAACAAACAAAATTCCTTTCTTGTTTGACTTCTGCTTTTCCTTTATAAAACGATTTTCCTGCTTTTTCTGATATGGCAGCGTTCTTAGAACCAGGACTTTTCTCAACTAAGCTGTGTTACTGCAGAGCCAGTGGGATAAAGTGAGTATGTAGTGCTTGCTATGAGAAGTTGTTTTTTATCCTTGGTTTAAATATTGATAGAAGTGGAGTTACAGATCTGAAGATACTAAATCAAGACAATTGTTCATTGTTTTCTAACCAGACTTTAGATACAGCTTTTCCATGGCTACATTGTGCAGTGAAGTGCATTCCTTTTCAGCAAATAGACAGGCCTTAAGGCCCTCAGGTTCTTCAGATCCGAAACAACAGAAGCCATCGCTAAAACTAAGTACAAAAGGAAAAACAATTACAGGATTTTTAGGAGTGTCTTGGGCAGTGCCCCTGCCCTCCAGTTGCTTGGTTTTTAAATCCTGGGGTTCTGTGTCCTCTTTGCCTGCTCTTGTCGCACAGCACAGCTGTCTGAGTGTGCATATATCAGGAAACTGATCCAGGTTTAAAAATAGCCTTGTTGGAATAAAAGATGGTGACACTGGGTGGGTTTACTGTGAGATCCATAACTGCCACGAGGGCATTGCTAGTCAGGGTGGAGGATTCAGTGGTGAATGACAAGGAAAAGTTGTTGCTTAATGATGTATTTGAGAGGACATAGGGAGGAATGTTCCCACAGAAGTATTACAAGCTGTTAGGAGAGAAAGAGGCAAGAGATGCAAATTAATAAAGGAGAGAAAATACACATAGTGGTTAGAGGAGGTGCCATAAAAATCACCATTTCTGTTGAACCATTATTCCTTTCCCATGCAGGATTTTGGTTCCTAGGCTCATATTCTGACCGTTCTGTGTCTCTAGGGCCCCAGCTGAGAATCAAAAGGAGCAGTACTTAATGTAGTTTTCTGTAAGCTGCTGTCTGCTTTTCCTCTTAGCTCTGCCAACTTCTTCAGGTGTGCTTGTGCACTTGTGAACATTGTCACTTCTGCCTGTACCTACTGTTTTTATAATGAAATTTGCCTCTTTCTGTGCATGACCTCATAATATTTTTACTAGCAAAATATATGCTACTGAATATTTTTTTTAAAAAAAGGAGCTTTTAATAGCTGAAAACATGACTGCGTTTTCCTGTTAGTTGGTGATTAGGAGCAGCTTGGTGAAATGTTGGAACCCTAAAAAGCTGTGTTCATTTTTTTGGGGGAGGGGTAGAGTTAGTTTTCAGGTGGATGTTTAAGTCCCCATTTTTGCTAGGCTGAGATGTCTTGCCACATAGTGCCTGTTTTATGATTCCTTCAAAGGATTGGCACTGATTCAGGAGGGCACCTTTTACCGTAGTGAGGCCTTGGGATGCTGAATTCATGTAAAAAGGAAGGGCAGACGATGCCATGACTTTAGTGAAGCATTGGAATGGAATTGACTTAAATCCTGGCTGTGCTCAGAATGACGGAGGTGACCTGTCTCACTGCTCAGAGATGAGCAGCCGTCCTCAGGAATGGAGTTTCTTGTGTCTCTGCAGAGAAACTTGAAATAAGATGCCTTGCCTGCTTTGTGAAGGAGGAGCGTAAACCAGGTGGAGTCAGTGCGGTCTTTAAACAAATGCTGGAGAAAAATTGGAGGTTCTAACCCTGATGGCTCTGAATGTTACTCAGCTTTACAACGCCTAAAGAGAAATTGAAAGGAAGCAAAACTGGAAAGGAAGGACCCAGCTTGCTTTCCTGTTTCACCTGCACACCAGCCAGGCTGGAGTGCACGCTGTACGTACTCCTTACTACTCAGGACTCTGATATTGATGGTTGCTTTTCTGCCTTTCTCCCGTACTTTGCTCTCTAGATGAGATCAGGCATTTGCAGCGTGACAGGGTTTCTGTCTGTAGTCTGTCCTTATCTAGGAAAGCAGCATTACCTTTTCAAGTGGTGAAAATACTATTGATCTAACATTACACTGAAATTCTTTCACCTCTAGGTGTTCCTGTCCTTTTACCAGACAGGTAATAGGCTTTGTCCCCCTCAGTTTCTGAAGGGAGATAAATGAAATTATTTATCATTATTGTTGTGGAGTTGACCTTCATGAGCATAGACACAGCTAGGATAAGAACCTGGGGCTCTTAATATACTGATCCCAGAAACAGGAAGAGAGAACCTTTTGCCATCTTGCAGATGTGATATGTGTGTTTGTGGGCACGAATAGCAACTAATGAATATTTATACATGTACTAATGAAGTCCTACCTCTGTTTTTACATATGCATATGGGTATGGACTTGCAAGATACCAGTGTGGGTGTGAATAGATGCAAGCCTGGGAAAATTGTGATAGCTTGTCACTGTGCCACTTGGCACATACAGTGTGTCCAAATGCCTACTTGCAGAACAGTATTAAAAGGCAAAATAAAAATTTCTACCCTCTTCTCCCTTCCCAAAAGAGTCATGAACCCTAGGGGATTTTTTAAGCATAACTATCCCTTGTTGAAAATATTAATTGTACTTCCTTTCTCTGGTGACTTTTTGAATGGGAGCCACTGTTGTGTGATACTGTTCACTTCCCCAAGCAGGCAAACCTGGTAGTGCTGCTTCTGGGAAAGTGAATGCTGTTCAAGTGAACCCGAAACCCTTTTTATTATACTGTGCAATTTAAAATTTGGGTGGCTGGTGGGGAAGTTGGCGGTTTCCTTGGACTTCATGCTGGGAGTTGTTTCTAGGGATGTGTGCATTGAGCCCCTTCTATGACAAAGATGCCTCTTCCTTCTGTGCTTGCTTGTTTTTAAGAGATTGGTGATTTACAGATACATTCTAAAATCTGACCTGCTAAAATTTGGAGGTTAGTCACAAGAATGTTTGATTCTGAAGTGGATGTAGTGTGTTTTATTTGCCTGCCTACAGTGTTCCTGAAGCTTTTCTTTGACACCTGTAGTGTTTCTGAAATGTCTGTCATACCTGATGGCCCCCATGAATTACTTCTGTTCCTTTAACAAAGCCGTGTTATAGCAAGAGCCTCAGTATTTGATTCTGAAATATTTGTTGGTGGAATTATCATTCTGATTTAAATGTTGAAAGAGTCCTGATTCACAGGAGGGAACACAGATAAATTCTATTATTTTATTGCAGTCTAGATAACTTGAGAAATAAGAATACAGTGTTCTGCTCTGTTATGGTTTCTTTCTTTGTACTCTTGTTTTTAGAAGGTATTTGACCTTTTCAGAGAACTGACCTAGTGGAGGCAGCCTGTTTTGCTTTTAGCATTCACAGCATCTTTTTTAAACTGTTGTTTCAGTGTGTATTTTATCATTTTTGTCTGAATGTTTCTATTGTTCAAGCCTTCTGTTCCTCAGGGCAGCCCTGAGTTAATTAAGCAGCCCGTTTTGTAATTTTGTAACATTAAGTGTTCTTTTTCAGAAAACCAAGCAATAAATGGGGTTTGTGGCTGTTTGGTGGCTTTGTCAATGTAATGAACACAGACCTTTAGTATGGACTAAATTTGGCTTCTTCCCTGCAAACATCCCAACTACTGCCTTTAAAAAAAAATATGTAGACTATATAACTAATCAGTGCCTGAATTTTATATAACTTGGCCAGTCCTGGAAGCTGCACTGAAATACACAGTACAACAATTTTTGGTATAGTTCTGGTTTTGGCAACAGTCAGACCTGTGGTGCTTTCTCAAGGTGTCCTCTTACAACAGGTGAAAAAAAAAAAAAAGAGGCAGGGAAAATCAATGCACAAGCTGTTTCATGCACTGAAAACTAGTGAATAAATAGTCCAGTAACAGGAGTTACAGACTTGAACTGAACTGCGTTTGATATTTGAGGATCAATATGCACTGAGTGAAGCAGTTGTTCATATTGGAATATGTTGCATTCTGCTTCTGGCATGAAAGCATGTGCTCCATCCAGTTCTGATGTTTGCCAGTGGGTGGATTTCCTCCCTGGAAATCACTATGCCCTCGGGTGTGCTTTTTTAATATTGGCCAGTCTGACTGCTGATCATTTCTTCTCTGCTTTTTCCTGTGTGCCTTTTTTTTTTGTTTGTTTGTTTAATTCCTGGTCACACCGAGTTATTTGCTTGTAAATTAATTTATGGAAATTAATTTCACAAGTTGTCAGGCAGTGTTTCAGAGACCTTTCTTTGTGTATTTCAAGTTAACTGACAGAAAAGAGGCAGCTCAGTTTGCCAGGGCTAATGTATGGGAACTCGTGGAATTCTTCCTGCTCCTGCTTGGCATGCTAATAAGGATGAAACAACAGTAAAAAGAAAAAAAAATGAGATTAATACTACTGCCCTCAGAAGGGACGTGAGCCCAGCAACCCTTATGTGGCTTGTGTCTTTTTATGCTGGATTATTCACTAGAGTAAACCTGACTTGTATTTTTATCGGACTTTTGAAGGAGTCCAGATTTTACAACCGTATTTAACACTTCTAGGTGAGTGGGAGGTTCTCCTGTATATGATATGTGGAAGCCCTCACTTTTGGTTTGTAGAAGGATAATCAGTGAATGGTTCCTAGACCAGTATTGTCACTGGTGATGCAGCTTGAAAAGAAATTGAAACAACCCCTGGACGATTTTCTTTTACTTAAGAGCATAATGTGAGAGTGTATGGTTTGCCAGCTGAAGAAAATGTGTATGTTTGCTTTTTTTGGCTCAGTTCTGACTTTTTAAAACACTTAAATGAGCAAATGGCTTGCTCCTTTCCCTGATCTGGCTAGTTCTTTCACAGCCTCATCTGAGATACATTCACAGATTCCAAGCAGGATTTTTTGAATGGCTGACTTGTTGGATATGAAGACACAACTTGGGCTTTTGTTGGTAAACAACAGTAGTAAAAATAATAATAATGAGATTGTGTGCCCTGGCTGATATTAACCTGTGCTGTGGTAACTTCTCTCCTGAAGACAGAAATCCCCTCCTTGGCATTTAGAGCAGAGCTCACACATCTAAGCTGGAACTGCGAGTCCAGACTGGAGGCCTAGGAGGTATTTATTCTGGGACTGAGCTGTGTCTTCAGCCCCCACATGCATTCCAGATCTCTGGTTAAGGACAAGTAAAAGCCACGTTTTCCCAATTCTCTTCTGGTCTGTTGTAGTTGTAGCAACAATCTGCTGCGTGGTTATCAGAGAGAAAGTGAATCATTTACTTCGTGCTTTTCCAGTAGGTGCCAGTTTTCTGGTGGTGGGAAGCAGAAGTTTGGATCCGAGCTGTGAGAGGAAAGGGCTCTGCTTAGTTCTTACTGAAACAGCTTTGGCTTTGGAGGTTTTATCAGAGGTGAAAATTTCTACTGCTTTTCTGTGGAAGAGCAGCTACTTTGGAAGATGGTTAGTGTTCACGGCGTGTTCGTGTTTTGTATATTTGGACTGAAAAAGGCAAGATACTTTCATTTCCTACTATTGTTGCATAGAGTCTAGAGCAGCACTGTCCAGTGCTTGCAGTTTGCATTAATACAATTTTTTAGTTGTTTTTCATCTGTGTGTGTATCTGCAGCAACAGTTACGGTTTGAACTCTAATTTCTTCGCTGTTTTCCAGGTTTATGCTCACTATTTGTGTTAGGGTTAAGCAGTGGAGATTTGTTTTGGCACATGGAAGCAATGCCCTTATCTTGACTGTTGTTTCCTTGAAAATGCTTTACTGCTTACAGGTTTCTACTCAAGTGTGTGCTATGCTAACAGAGCGAGGGAAATTTTGGTGTTATTTTTGTCAGCTTGACAGTGTGTCATGTTCAGATTTTCTGTCTGCATGGCTGGTTTTCTCTTCTGCTGAAAAGACATTTATAAGCTTTACTACAGCAAGAGATTTGAAGAAGTGTGATAGTTATTAGGGCATGCATGCAGTCTGGTTTGTAGAAACGCTTCTGCCTGTGGAGCCCAGACTTGACAGCTGGGGAGAGCTCTTCCTCTCACAAACCTGCATTTATTGCAGTGCTGTTTTTCTCCTATGAAACAAAAACAGAGGCACCAAATAGTCACGTCTGACTTGGTGGGATTGCTGCACCCTTTGGCTGGGGGCAGGCTTGTTGACACTAGCCCAGTTCTGACACAGGTGCCCTCTTCTAGTCTCTTCTTTAAAAACTGGTTTTAGGTATTGCTTTCAGCAATAATGTGCACATAAATCCTGTCTCGATAACTTGTTTGCTACAAATGGAAGAGAAGTCTGAAGCATGCATTAAGAGCATTGCTTTGAATGTGGTAGGATGGAATAAGGAAATCCAAAAGAAAACTGCTGGGTACTTCATTCCCTGCAGCCATCCCTCTAAAGGGGAAGGGCACAACTCCTTTTTGTAGTTTGCAGTGAGGCGTAGAAAAGCAGCATCTCGCTGACCGTACGAGTAACAAACCTTTTCCCGTTCTGTTCCCAAGGAACACTCTAATGTTTGTGCTGTTATCTTTTGTGCCAGGGCTATCTGCTTTTCTGGGCCACAGCCCATAAACCAAAACAGCCGCTTTGCCTCTTGCTCTCTGCCCTTTTCCTCTCCTGTCGGGAGAGCTCCATGTTTGGAGGAGCACAAAGCGCTCTGTGCGAAGCAGATAACCATGGAGTTGATGTTTCTAGGAGAGGGCTTGGCTCTATCGCCGGCTGCTGTCAGCTCGCCGTGGACTTTGTTACAGGACTGATAATGCTCTCCAAGAGCCAGATCTTTGTGTCCCCGTGTTGAAGTGCTGCAGACTGGCTGGGGAGAGCTGTGTGCGCACAGAATGTGTTTGTGCGTGTGTATCCTCCCCTTGAGGAGAGCCGCATTTAACTGTAAAGTGAATTTTTACTGCTCATCTGAAGGTCTGGACTGGCATCTGTAGGAATAAGGAAGGAAGGTTGATGACATGGGCTGAGGCAGATGGGCAGGGCACACAACAGAACTTGGCTGAAGATGTTCTTTACTTTGGGATTTGTAAGCAAGTGCCCTTGCTTACAACTGTTATTTTAGTGTGAAGGTTTCTGGCAGCGCAGATACCTGTATGAATGGAAGCTGTTCTTACACTGACCAAGAATATTGGTGCCATCCTAAAATGTGAGGATGTAATCGCTCCTAGGTATGCTCCCAGTCTCTGAGGAAGCCTTTCTAGAATTTAAGAACAGTTTCAGCAGGAACAGCTGGCTTTTTGTGGCATGGCATGCTTCTGCTAGGGCTTTGTGGAAGGCCTGAGGAGAACAGGATTCAAATTGTCGTGAGGCTCGGTGGGATTTAGATGTGCAGATATTTCAAGGTCTTCTGAAAAGAGCTCATCTGATAGACCATTAAAGCCCTATCTCAAAACACATGGTTAGGGGCAAGATGTGCATTTTTGAAGAACTGACTAAACATCTTTGGTTATTGTAGAAGTACTAAAATGCCATAAAACCAAGGTACCAGCTTCTAAAATTTGTGTCATACAGCCATCTGTTATGTCATTTAGTAGCTCTACCAATGTAATTAGAGTAATTTGATAAATAAATGGTTTGGTGTTAAGGTTTTTTGGGGGTTTTTTTGTTCATGATTTATCATTTTCAAGGAATAAGTTAGTAGACCCAAGAATAAGCTTGATGTTAAATTCAACTATATGATGAGAAGCTTGAATCCTTGGAAACCTGTGACTCTGGACAAATTGGTTTATTGGAAAATAAACCTGGTCACAGGGGTTCCAGGGTTGAGGATAGAGAGAGGGCTTTAAGGTCATGCTTTTAACTCCTGCCTCTCAGTTTCTCTGCTGATGTTCTGTCTCTCTTAGTTTTTCCAGCACTGGTGCTAGTGGTCCCCATGTGAATCTTAAGATAATATTCTTTCACAGATCAGCACTTTGCTTCAGCTACCCTCACTTGTTGTGGCTTTCTGTGAAACAAAATATTTTATTGATAAGTCTCCATTAGTTGGAATAAGTTGTTGACTTTTCAAAGGAAAGATTATGTGGGATAGACACAGAGAACTCTACAGTTAAAGTTCCTTTTGAAGGATAATTTTGTTTGTGTTAGAGTTAGGACTAAACTCTTAATGGTTTTGCACTGTGCTCAGAGACTGAGCCTTGGCTTCAGTTCACTAATACAGTAAACCTAGAGATGGTTCTCTCTGTGGTTGGTCCCTGTCGATCAGACTTCACAAATGGATTTAGCAGGGGCATAACACAAGCAGTTGGGTCTCAAAGAAATACTGGCAGTAGAGTCTATTCACTAACTGTTAAGTGAAGGTATTTTCTTGTCTAAGAGCCTGTTAATCCACAGTTATACAAATATCTTGATGGAGATTTATAGGATGCAAGTTGAAGTGTCCCTTTGGAATTGGGTAGCTGTGAATTCTATTATTTCCCTGCTGTAAAACTACCAAAGTGACTCAGTACCTAATGAAGCAAATTTGCAAATCTCTCGTCTCTCCATCGCCCAGGCAACTTCTGGTCACATTGCTCCTCTGGGTGGCTCTTTAGCTAGGAGTTCTTTGAAGACTGTAAGTAGTTGGTTTGTGGCCTTGAAGGGAGATTATCCTTCTGTGCTTAAGTTCAGGAAGAGCTGGAGTTACTGCCTCCCTCAACTCCCTTTGTCTTAGAGCAGTAGGAATATGGGAAAGACTATACTGCCACTTGTGCTGTTAAGCTGGGCCTTCATCCTTCTAGGATGTTATCAGTGTTGTTTCTATCACTTTATCAAGTGAAATAGCCTCTTAAAAGCACCCCAAGTCGTATGTTTATTTAGTGCTTACTGTAAAGCCTTCCTTCCGGGTTCAGGAACATCCCCATAAGGACTCTTTCAAGTTCAGGGCACAGCGAGGTTATTGTGTGGGAGAGCGAGAGGTTTGCTTAATGTTCATTGAGTGGTTTCGAAGTGCTTGTGGTGCTTTTTAGTTGAGAGGAATGTTTGGGAATTCGTAAAATCGCAGAATGGTTTTGGGTTGGAAGTAACCTTCAAGATCATCTAGTTCCAGCCCCCAGGAAGAGCTGGGGAGGGAATCTGTGCTGTTCAAAGAAAGCTATTTGTAGCATCACCAGAAAAGATAGGCCAGGAGAACAACTTGGATAAGTCTGCTGGTCACTGATGCTTTTTCTTTCCCAACTGGAGTTGGGCTCAGGCTGATGTAGGGGAGTGACAGCAGATCTTTTCCTTTCCTGTGCAAGTAGGGTTTAGATTAGATGTTAGGAAAAACATCTTTACTGTGAGGGTGGTGGATCACTGGCACAGGATGCCCAGGGAACCTGTGGATGCCCCATCCCTGGAAGTGTTTAAGGCTGGGTTGGATGGGACTTTGAGCAACCTGGTCTAGTGGAAGGTGTCTCTGCCTGTGATGGGGGGTTGGAACTAGGTGATCTTTAAGGTCCCGTCCAACCCAACCCATTCTATGATCCTGTGATTTTTCAAGCAGTATTACTCTTAACACTTCTTCCATCTTGCAGAGCTTGGTAACCACAACTGGTACTAAGACTTGTAAGTCATGGCAAGTCTCTTGTTGAAGAAATTGATTTAAAAAATCAAAATCTTTTCTAACTGAGTGTGTTAACTTTGGAACTTAGATGGTTCAGAAATTTGGTCATGGTTTCAGACTGTTCTAGAATGGAGAGTAACAGGCTAAAATCAGTTATTCTTTTGGTTGTTTGAGACTATATGTAAGACTACAAAGTTTGGTTCTAGTTCTAATGTATTTAGTCTAGGACTCATCTAGTATGATGCAGAGATACCGTACTGAAGAAAATGCTGAGCCATAAATGTAAATACTCATGATTGATGGGAAGAGACTGAAGCTGCGTCTTAAAGTCATGTGGTAGAGCTGTTGCCTCTCAGCTTAGTCCCTTCTTTCAGGAGTTTTGAGGCGCCCATGTACTGACCTCAGCTCTAGAAGAAGTTGGGTTTGTCTCAAATGAACAAGCTGCAAGTGTTATACCTTTCTCAAGGCACACCACCAAATACTATGGTTTTTTCTTAAACAGCAGTTGTTTAAAAAAGTAATGCAGCTGGTTATAACCTGCATAAAAGCTTACGTGCTGAGAGACACAGTGTGTGATAAAATGTGAAGAACTCTGATCTGGCAAGGTCCCGAGTCTTGTAAATGCTGCTGCATTTGGTGTTTAGCCCTTTGAGTAGTCAGGGTAAGGAGTATATGTGAGGAACAATAACAATAGTAAAAAAGGCTGGAAGGTGAAATAAACAAATAACTGCTTTTGAATATGAAGTACCTAAAGGCTCATGTGTTCAATAACCTGAAAAATAAATATACATGGGAGGGTGATGGTGGTGGAAATCCACTTACCCATAAAAAAGGTTTCCCCACACTCCCAAAAAGTTGTTTTAGTGAAATGAACATAGCTATGTGGAACAGCTTTTGTCAAGGATAAGAGAACAAGCCCAGAAATATGACCTGTACAGGGAAGGTTCTGACAGGATACTTTCCAGAGGTTCTTGTACTAACCTGTTCTTCCTTGCTGGCACAAAAATGTGGAGTATGCAGGCCAGTCTTTTTTTCTCCACTGAAATCTAATTTGGAGGCTGGACAAGAATGATATTTATTCCTTGAATCTCAAATTGTCCATAATACAGCAGGGCTACTCATCATCCTTCTATACTCTGACTGCTCCTAACTTGTACCATTAGTGATGGGAAGGAGGGCACTGGTAACCTGGTGGTGTGTTTGATGGGAGAGGAATAGGTATGTCCAGTGTAACCATTTGATTCCACCTTCATCCTGCCCCACTGGTCTGTGCTGAGGGCTGTGTTTGAGCTCATGTGAGTCTCTGTGGTGTGTGACATGAATTGAAATCGTGGCTGTACCTGTCTGTTGTTGAAAAGAAGCCATCCCTCCTTTTGCTTCCTCTTACTTTGGATGTAGCCTCCTTTCCCGTTCCCTGTTCGAAGTACCCAAGTGGTTCTGAACTTCAAGCTGTGCAGGAGTGGGGTTTGTCTTCTGTCATTGTCTTGTGTTCTGGAGACTCGGTGTCTCTCACAGGTGCTCAAGAGTGGCAGTTGTGTTTTGTTTCTGGAAACCAGCACCTTTGTGTGTGAAATGTGCCTTTGGCTAGAAATGCTAGATAACTTGTTTTGAACAGCAACAGGCCCAAATTCAGATGTTTCCTGCTTCAGAGAGCTTATTTGCAAATGACATTGCCTGCCTCATAACCTTCACTTAGTATCCTTTAGTCTAAAAATAATTTCTGCTTGTGTGAGATTTCAAGGACTAATACTTTGCTTGTTTTCAGCAGGAGACCGACAGGTTTTTTTAAAGATTGATTCATGTAATAGTTTATAAACAAAAAAAATTTGGCTGGACAATGGAACACTCAGAATCTGACCCGTAGTAAACTGTTTATATATTACATATTTCAATACACATATTATTGTTCTTCAAGAGCATAAATATTCATGTGGTTTCCTCTCTGTCCCTTTAGGGTATTTTTTTCTGGGTCAGGAATTGGTCAAGAGGGCATGTCAGGTACCACAAATGGAGACAATCTCATGTGTCAGTTATCTTTAGGTCCTTGAGCAGCAGTTAGTGAAACAAATCTTTGTGCTGTGTTTTCCTTCTCCCTTCAGAGTCTTTTCAGGACCAAGCCATTCCTGTCTGCTTGTTGCTGATCAAACAGTTTTGTTCTCAGTGTCTAAATGGCATCAGAAATTAGACTTGAAAGGCTTGTGTGTTTCCCTCATTTTGTTTTGTTCTGTCAAGGTTGGGAGCACATCAGCTGTGGAGAGGAGGAATTCAAGGTTTGGAGCACGGCACCTTTGGAGGGAGCAGGTCCGTGTGTGAGCACTGCTTGGAGAGGCCTCTCATCAGAGTGGTTAAAAAGGTGCTGGTGCAACATGATTTATATTAAGAGCTTTAACAGAGGAGAATGAAGGTAATTGTAGCCTCCCCTCTTAATAACACCCGAGGCTTACCATCTCTGTGCATTTAAGGTGCATCAACAGAAGAGGAAGCTTTTCTGGCAGCCTCTGGGAACCCTGTCGTGGATGCAGGTCCTGGTGAGCTTGGTACTCTCGAGGAAGGGATTTGCTTTCCTATGTGTGTTTGCAGAGCTCAGCGTGTGACCAGATACTGTGGCAAAAACCTGAGCCAGGAGAGCAGCATAGTGCACACTCTCTGACACTTGGGGGCTCTTCAGTGTTATGCTGGCAGAACCTTTTGGATTTTGGGGCTGTGGTTTGGTTTTTATTAATTGTCTTTAGTCTTTCTCCCTGTGCCATCCTCAGAAAACAGCGAGGCAGCTGTGTGCTCCAGTGCCTGAAGACTGAGGCAGAGAAAGAAATCAGAGATACTGCCATGGAAAAACGATTTAAAGGCTAATGAAAGCAGTTACTACTAATGGACTTAAAAATATTCTTCTATTAGACCTAACAGAAGTATTAAGTTGACAAGGTGTTGAAGCAGCACCTTTTTAGTCACATTCTCAGTGTAGTGAAGCCTGTCACAGGTTCTGCATGTACCAGACTGGGGTTTTGGTATTAACCTGAGCTGGGACAGTTGTCAAGAGTCTGAAGAGAGGAGTGTTTTCCAGCTCATGTGGCTGTGGATTCTTGATAAATAGCTGGTTGTTGTTGTAGCTAGGGTGGAGGCTATCAGCTCTGTGGTGTTGCCTGTTCCTTTGCATTTCAGGGTGGCAGCTGGATCTGAAAGTGCTTGGGGG